>JBAMJV010007111.1:0-157086 GCA_037951105.1 Echinarachnius parma
ATCGGTTATTTAGTAAAGCAAAAATTGTGCTTTTCCATATTTTATGAAAAAAGTACACCATTTTAAGAGAGAGGCTCAACATTGTTTTCATTCAAAAATCTGTTGGTTTTAGAGGGCATTTCGAAAAATGTTTTTGTCGTAAGTTTATGAAAAACAGAAGCGTACAATTGAAAGGGCCCACAAGTTTAAAATTAGACAGAGTCAACCTTAGTTTCAATCAAAATCGGTCTTCAGAAACAGCTGTAATATCCATAAATATATTTGCTTACCGGAATAATGTTTGCGGCACCAACTTTTATCAGACTGATAAAACACAAATAACAGTATTTAGACGATTATCAAAACATGTATATTGCCACAAACTAATTGACCAATATTCTTGAATAAGTAATTAAACGCTTGTGTGTTAAAATCCGAACCCTTAGTATTGCAAAATGCACAAAAATATGGTCATTTGAACTTCAATGCACGCCGCGCCGTCAGCACGCCAGTGAGATTTGGCCATAATTCACCGCCCGTTCGCCCCGCTCCTCTGGGCTGGAGATTGTTCGACGAGCCCCGCATGTCATGCATACTTATGTGAGCATGCATGCGGCTGATTCAATATCTGGTAAAAGACTATTTCATTTTAATGTTCAACATAATAGTAAGCTTGAAAGCATTTTTTTTCCCCAAATATTTAAATTGATATTTAAACAAGACCAATTGTTGTCCGAGACCACAAAAAGTGGGACCCTTTCTGAATTTGGGAGGAGTGTGTACGCACCTAACGCAGCCCACCCCCCCCCCCCCCCTGCTACGGGCCTGCAATTGTGAACTTAGCCATTTCTCCTGCGAATTAACAGTCGAAATTTGTCAGACGTTACGAGGGCCCTCGGGGGGCAACTGCCAAAACAAAACAAATATCATAATCATAATAACAATGAAAAAGTGATTTTTCGACGATACGCTGTACTTGGAACCTACATATTTTCATAATTGATATCTTATTCTATACAATACCAGGTGTGTCAATGGTGTATATTACCAGTGACACTGGAGCAGTGGATATATTTCGACAGAACAACCACACCGGACCAAGTCCCGACCGGACTTTGTTTCCCTGCTGCATGTTTGGAATAGCCTTAGACACACTCCGGACGATGAGGTACCCAGCTCCGCCTGCCAGAGCGATGGGACAGAGTATCACCCATCCCGTCTGGGAGGTCGTGGAAGACGCCACTATTGTCGGCTATGGGAACAGCGTGTATAGCGCGCACCTCCCCGATGACACCTCTCAATGCCTTTCACCCCGACATGTATGTTTGACTTTTCCATAATTTGCTATATAGGATGATGACGTCATAATCTAGTGAAACGGAGCATTCCTATCAGTTGATTACCTCTTAGATATTTTAAATAACCAAAGGTAACAGAGGAAAAACAAGAAATACGTAATAATTGAAATTTTCTTATGTATTTTATCGTTTGAATTTCTTTCCTTTTACATACATTGACTGCCTTGAGTGGTATATCATAAATATTGCCATGATCAACTGCGCGAGTCGAAGACGAGTGCAAGGTTTGGATTCGGTGAAAACGCTATTAAACCTAACCCTACTACCCGAGACAAGTGTGCGTGTAGATCGCGTTATCAAGAAGCGCGCGCGATCGCGAAACACTATTATTAATTTACATAAGGACGCCTCACAGCGTCCTGCAAAACAGAAAGTCGTACTCGAAACCGGCCTCAGAGTCAAGGTTGGTGTTAACCGGGGTGTAAACGGACTAAAACATATTTTGGGGCGCCTGGGTTTTGAATAAAGTGTTACAGCGCGGTCAAAATTTGGGACAAGCTTTGAGTCGGCTCTTTGGAACCTATCTCGGGCGCGCCCGAGATCGGTTATTTTGGTGTAACAGGGGCATTACTGTGTGGGTGAGATTCTGCCATAGAGCCACCATTGAGCCAACCCTGCATATCAGAAGGGGGTCCCTCCCACTGGAAATGTGAAAGGGCCAAACATGAAAACCTGTTAACCATTTGGATAACCCCTGTTACAACCAAAATCCAACACCCAATCCCAGCCCGCCCCGCATTTTGGTGTAAATGCTACAAACCCTACCCAGATATCGCTTTTATTAAAGGCGGTAGTACCAGTTCATTGGTAGACTGAGGCTTAGTAACCAAAACCCTACGCAAAAACATTACAAACTAACTAGTTAATAACTCCACCATGCCTCGAAGGTATAGCAAATTCACAAACGGCTAGAAGGAAGCCTGTTATCATTCAAAAAGAGCCATTAAAAACACGAACAACGGCCAGCTCCTCTACAAAAAGCACTTGTTTCAACCATTTTTTCATAGACACAATTATGTCAATGTTTGTGCCTGAATAATGATTGAATAGAGACGATCATAAGCAACACTATTTAACATCTCTTTTGAAAACATTGTTGAAGAAGGTGTAAGCCATTTTTTAATTTTAACAAATCATTAGAATAAATCTGCTGCCCCATGGCCATTATATCCGATCGGCTAAGTTTATTGATCTGTCAGCACGTTTCTGAATCCGATTTTGATTCAAATAAAGTCTTATTCTGTCATTGACAATTGTACTTCTCCTTTCACATTTAACACACAATTTTTGCATCTATCTCACACAAAAATATGTCGTTTCAGCGGCCTCTATACCAAACTGAACCTACCCTATAAAGAGTGAAGCGACTCTCGCGACCCCCACCCCGAAGGTGTAAAACTCGAGTAATTGCTAATCTACCCCGAGACAGGTTTGCCGCACAGTTGTAGAGCGCCGCGCCTTTGTAGCCGCAGTCACACACAAAACACTCCTGAAGCCTATATCCCCGCATGTCACCACAACTACCCCCAAGTACCACACTGATAAGATTTTGTATTTTCTCTCCATGAATGATTAATAGTAAGAGTTTGCTGCGTGTCATTATTTCGATTTTATTCCTAAGTTTTTGCCCGTTATTCTTTTTCATCTAATCTGTCTACTCGACAATGGTATTTCCTTTACCAGTTTTTGTCATATTGAATTTAGTAACTCACACCCTGCCCCAATAACATTACAACTAATACGCACTTTCTCCACCCATGCTACGAAACGGTATACAAACATACCACACAACTACGTAAAACAGCCTTTAAACCGTTAAAGCACAAGAGATCCCTCTCTAAAAATTATCAATCAGTGGCCTCAACCTCTAGTCATGCGGCACTAAAATACAGAAACAGCGGTTAAAACAATCCAAAGTATTAAACACGTTTCTTACCTGCTGACACTTTCACTAGCCACATGATAGGTAGTTATGATGCTCCACCGGAGATAGCCCCTAATTGTTTCATTCTCTATTATCCATCAACTCCCTCTATTCGACATAGCAATCAAGGACAAAAGGTGGTTTGTTACTGTACAGTTTATAGTATAACCAAGAATCTGATAGTATCATCTCCATAATCGAGGACATCGCTCGCTTGGGTTGACTGACTGACATGTCCATACTCTGAGCAGTTGCACCCTGCCACTACATATGATGATGAGGTACCGATGATGATGATGATGACGATGACGATGATGATGACTGATGATGCTGAATGAATGATGATGATGATGATGATGATGATGATGATGCAAGGATGATGATGTTGACGAAGACGATCGACTGATGAAGATGATGATGATGATTATGAGTAATGATGATTGATGGTGGTGATGATGATAAGTGATAACTGATGATGAATGATGAAGTTTTCCCCTCATAGTATTAGTATCTTTAGGTATACTCTTACCCCAACCACATATACAAGGGCGACATCATAGTCTTTACAGAAAGTTTTCCACCTAACTGTACCCGTCAACATTGACTCTACGGCTAGGATACGGCGGCCCGTACGCCCACCTAAATAGAAGATGACGTGCGGCGGGCGGAGAAAATCTGCGAGGCCTCCAGGGTCGCCACCGTAGGGTGAATCTCCCTCAAATTAACAGGCCGCCTCAGTGGTCGCCGTGGGATTATAGCGTGGATGTACCCCAGCTAGCCAGCTGGACGTTGGGCCGATGTCGGAATTTGTTGACCCGTCATGTCGGCATATCGCCGTTGGCTCGAGGTTTAAAATGTCCGCCAGGCCCACACATCGTCACGACGTCATTTTTGTTGATATATTTTCATAATGACATTTTCCTCCACATGGCCCACATCATGTCATAGCCCGAGTAGCTAGCGATAACTCGGTTCTCGGAGTGAACTCTCAACCAGTACTCCTCGGTCAGCCAGCACACTCATTGCGTACGCGATTTATCGGTGCCCACTATAACAACGGCAGACTTCCTATTGTCCCTATTTTCCACGCATGCTCGCAACGTTGAAGACTTAGCAGCCAGGTCATAGACTCGCTCAAGACTTGTTCTTAGACCACCGAATACGCTCTTCTGCGAGTTTTTTTATAATAACCACGTGCCACTAGCTATCTGCGCCTAGCGATCATTGCCCGAATAAGGCAGCGACTCCCCTGAGTATCTGTGGTCCAGTCGCAACAGTGCGGCACCAATGGCAACACCAGAACGCTGTAACTCGCGTCCGCACAGGGTGGTGTCGGTTGCGGACAATGGCTTATCACAAATTCGTTCTCGCTCGCATGTCGCGGCAGGGATCGCACAAAAAAGCCAATTGGGCCAATTGTTCATATCTTTCATGATCATCAGTAATCAATCCTTGATATCAGTGAATTTCTGTTTTCAATATCAATAATAGAAATTCTTGATATCAGTCGACATAAATAATGATATCCAGAGATTTCGAATTTCTTGATATACACAGAGTCGATTTCTTGATATCAAGAATTTCCGAATATCTTGATAGCCAGTAGTATAATTTTTGAATCAGGAATTAATCATTGCGTTAGCCACAGAATATGAGTTTCTTGATCATCAAGAATGTCAATGTTCAGTTAAGCGAAACTGCTCTACCACAGGCGCCCTGCCACGACATCAATAAATCATTTTCTTGATATTTGTCCTTGAATTGTTGATATCAATAATGCATTTGCTGTTGGTAACTCTAGATATCAAGACAAGGAAATAAATGTTCAAACGGCTAGCCATGCCTCGCCAACAAACTCAGGAATAACAAAAAGTCGTGAATTCCTCGTTATTGTATTCCTTGACAATGGGTGGAAATAAGGGCGCAAGACTCTACACCCAAAGGAGCGCCCAAATTGCAAAAGATCGCCGTCCACACTGGAATTAAGGCCTGACTCCCCTGCGAACTGATGATTCAAGGTCGCTAGCCTATGCGATCTTGTCCGAATAGGAGCGATCCCCTGAGATCTGTGTTAAGTCGCAAAGTGGGCACCAATGGCCGCACAGATCGGCACCAGATCGCCGCGAATTCGATCGAGACCACCTGGTCGCCATATTTTGGAACATGTCAAAACCCGTCGACCGCAACCGACACCACCTTTCGGACGCGAGTTACAGCGAACTGGTGCGGCCATTGGTGCCCACATTGGCGACTTAACCACAGATCTCAGGGATCGCTCCTATTCTAGCAAGATCGCTCTAGATCGCTAAGGCCCAGATCGTTAAGTGGCACTAAGGCTTTATACCTTTTTTCATTTCTACTTTCGCCGTAGCAATTAGACACGCCGTAGCCATGCCGTAAAGCAGTTCCACGTCGACCGTACGTCGGACATACGGTGTCCTTGCGTTTGCCGTGGGGCTGCCCTAGGGTCTTATGAATTACAGTTGACTTTTGCGGACCCCCAACAAATTAAATTGTGTCGGCCACGGGTGCCCTAGGGCAGTATTAAGGCGGCCCTACGGTCCCGTCGAGGCCTTGTGGTATGTGGCACATAGGTCAGAAACGGCTTAAATATCAACAAATATATCCAACCGGATTAAAAACGGGGGCCCTAGATTTATTAGATGATTTTTATTTAATTTTCCAAAATGCTTACACTTTTTCAAAATTTGATAAATAGTTGTTGATGATCTCTCTATTTAATCATTATTTCACAAAACACCACATGCATACTTTTGTATGAAAAAATGGTTGAAACCAAGCTTTTTACTCAGTCGTTTGTAATTGTCTATACCCTTTAGTCATGATGCAGATATCACTATCAGTTTGTAATGTTATTGTGCAGGTTTTGGTTACTAAAGCTCAGCCTTTAAATACTAAACTGTACTACCCCTTTAAATAGTTGTCGATGATCTCTCTATTTAATCATTATTTTTTACGAATGTCACATGCAATTGTGCAATTGTTTCTTTTGTCTTTTTTAATGGTTGACACCAATGAATATTTAAAGAGTCCCTCGACTTGAGTTTTAACGGTTCTTTATGAATGATACCAGGCTTTTTACTAAGTCGTTTGTAATTTTGTTTACCTTTCGAGCATGGTAGAGTTATAACTGTTAGTTTGTAATGTAATGGTGCAGGTTTTGGTTATTAAAATTCAGTTTGACCCAAACTGTACTCTCTATACCAAAACTCAACTATCCCTTTAAAAGAAATGTGTATATTATTTGCGATTTTAGGTAACCCCAGACACGCCTATAGTTAAATAATTTAATTTTTTCTATTCCTTATGCTCTAGCTGCTAGTATCACAAAGTACCCCGGCGGACGGATTTACTCTGCAATGATTTTGGGAGGAACCATATTCCTGACGGCACTCGTATCTATACCAATAACATACTTTATAACAAAGGTGAGCTATTTTGTTACCAGTTTCACTTTTGATCGAGATGTGTGTGTTTATGTGAGCATGTATTGGTAAGTGAGAATGTGGTATATAATTAGAGAGAGTGAGCATACATGTGCATGTGTGTGTGTGTGTGTGTGTGTGTGTGTGTGTGTGTGTGTGTGTGTGTGTGCGTGTGTGTGTGTGTGTGTGTGTGTGTGTGTGTGTGTGTGTGTGTGTGTGTGTGTGTGCGCGCGTGTGCGTGTGTGCGTGTGTGCGTGTGTGCGTGTGTTCGAGTTATTTTGTGAAAAAAGGTGATAGAAAAGGATGAGAGAGATAAGTATCGGCTATAGATTATTATATTAATTCACATTTTCTTGTTTAATTTCAGAAAATCCTCCAGAGAAAGCGTGAGCGCAATGCGACTCTGACACATTTGGAGGGAGGCGGTGTTGAGAGTGTTGATAAGGAAGACCATGATTCCAAAGTAGTCGACGAGGATGGATATCTCGTGCCAATGAAACCAACACACTACACTACCAACTAAACACACCCATTAGCATTTCATGTCATGTTGATAATTGAGCTTTGCTGACATTAGTAGGTAGTGTATGCGATGCTATTGTGAGCAGGCGCTCAGACATTTGGGCGAAGGTGCATCGTCATCGTAATAGTAATTGAGTAGTGACAATTTGACAAATGATGTCACAAGAATAATTTCACTCCGGATAGTTTTTTCTTAAGAGGTGGGGCTTAGCAAAATGAACAAAATAATTCCTAACATTTATGAAAACAAATAAACAATACATATTTAGGTCAAACAGTTCACAAATATTTAATGTGTACTTTAATACAGATCAACAGAATTAAGCATGTATGTGCATGTCTTAGGACCATTAAGGTCGAGTTATGTTCGTGTTCTGGACCCGTTGCAGAAAGTACATTTAACATTGTGTTCCTTACCGCTCAAAATGCTCAGAGTTGGAAACTGACTGTCCAAAAGTCACTCACCACTAAATGGAATGCAAAGAACAGTCTTCCTACTAAATATAAAATTATTGTACAAGCACGGCAGGAGAATGGTGGTCGCTAAACACTTGCCAGACCTTTATTCCACAAAGCCGATCCTTTACAGAATGGATTCATGTTATCATTGCAAGCTAACTTCTTTTTATTTGTCATTGTTTGTGAAAATATCTCGATAATCTTTTTTAGTTAAAGGGTACCACCACCCAAAAATAATATTCTTATTAAAGAAAGGTAACATCTTTAGTATTCCATTCCATCAACAAGTTCACAAAAATATGTTTCCAGAAAAAAAATATATAATTGGAAACGCATGCGTTCATGCGGTCTGAATGCGAACACTGCAATGCGTGCGGTGAATTGCAATGTGTATGCAGAGCGAACGAATCGCTCGGGAATCTATTGTCTACAAACGTACGCGTGAATAGCATTGGCGCACTCGCAAATGGTTTGCCAGTATGGAACCACGAAATAACAGTGGTTCCGTAAGTGGTGGAAATTAATTGCTTTGTTTATGAATTACACAACCCTTTGCAAAATGTTGAGTATATATTTGATATCACAAAACGGTACCAAAACATATAATAATGTGTTGTTCTTTGCCTGGTGGTCCCCTTTAATCAATAAGCCTATCGAATATAGAGTTTTAATTAAAAAAAGAAGAAAACAAAATTACATTACTACATCGGCCAACTAATAACATATCCTAGACATTAACTTGCACATTTTGGTATCTTCTTGAAGCCTAATGAATTATTGCTTTTACAGTAATATATACAATATCATAATACTAACAATAACCTCTCGCGTCAATGAATATGACGCAATTTTGATTGGCCCCTAGTTGTCTACATGGGCAAAGTCTCTCGACCACCAAGCCCCACTTAAAATAGCATGCCCTTTATTTAAGTCCCCCTCCCGTCCATGACCTTCCGTTACCATCCCAAACGGAAAGAATCTGTTTTGGTTAATCAATAAGCCTATTGAATATACAGTTTGAGTAAAAAAAAATAATAAAAAAAGAGTACATTACTACATCGGCCAACTAATAACATATCCTAGACATTCACTTGCACATTTTGGTATCTTCTTGAAGCCTTATGAATTATTGCTTTTACAGTAATATATACAATATCATAATACTAACAATAACCTCTCGCGTCAATGAATATGACGCAATTTTTGCTTGGCCCCTAGTTGTCTACATGGGCAAAGTCTCTCGACCACCAAGCCCCACTTAAAATAGCATGCCCTTTATTTAAGTCCCCCTCCCGTCCATGACCTTCCGTTACCATCCCAAACGGAAAGAATCTGTTTTGGTTAATCAATAAGCCTATCGAATATACAGTTTGAGTAAAAAAAAATAATAAAAAAAAGAGTACATTACTACATCGGCCAACTAATAACATATCCTAGACATTCACTTGCACATTTTGGTATCTTCTTGAAGCCTTATGAATTATTGCTTTTACAGTAATATATACAATATCATAATACTAACAATAACCTCTCGCGTCAATGAATATGACGCAATATTTGCTTGGCCCCTAGTTGTCTACATGGGCAAAGTCTCTCGACCACCAAGCCACACTTAAAATAGCATGCCCTTTATTTAAGTCCCCCTCCCGTCCATGACCTTCCGTTACCATCCCATACGGAAAGAAAATAAAAAATAGTTCAAACATATGTATCATATCACACAAAACATTACATTCACAAGATAAACACATTTATCGTGGTTCTGACTTAAATCGATACTTACTCGCGATAATTTGTATTGATAACTAGATAAGACTCTCGATAAGATGATTGATCACGGTATATACGACTCTCAATAAGATGAGTGATCACATAAAACGACTCTCGATAATATGAGTGATCACGAAAAGATGACTGATCGTGGGAAAAGTCTCTCGATAAGTTGATTGATCGCGGGAAAAGACCCTCAACAAGATGATTGCTTACGGGTAAAGACTCAATAAGATTATTGATCACGAGAAAAGACTCTCGATAAGATGATTACTCACGGTATACGACTCTCGATAGGATGATTGATCGCGGGAAGAGACTCTCGATAAGATGATTGATCACGAGAAATGACTCTCGATAAGAATAATTGACCTAATATTTCGAATCGTATTTATTATTGTATGCGCTATCGGTGTATGAACAATTTTCCATTGTTACATGGGATGTTTCTACGTGTTTCTACAAAAGTACTCGACATAATTATTGTGTTAGAGTGCTGTCCATGTTCTTGCCAGCCCAGAACATTTGACATAAAGTTTGCAGCTGGGTGATTCGGTTTAATCTGCTAAAATGGCCTGGCCTTTTATAGCTGCACTGATTGTAACCATTTTGGAATTATTAGGAAGTGCACTTGCAGGGGGTATGTATACTGTGATAGCTTTTCATGATACTTGTTTGCTGTGCAAGTACCAGGACAACATTGTTTTGCTTAGTTACCGTGTATATGGGGTGCTTTTACTTACACAATGTTGGGTTTCAAATTTATCCAATTTTTGCACAGCTGACAATTTCCCTCTTTTGCCTGGACATAGAATTGAGCACCTGAGTTACTCCTAAAAAGGCCGGTCTATTTGATGTCTTTCTACGGCCAGGCCTGGGGCCATTATGAAACGCCCAGTTGGCGCAGAAATGTATACGCATGTCAATTAAAGTGTATGGAATAATATGGTAAATACATTTTGTTGCTAACAAAAATTACGCTTTTTCATATTTATGGTAATTTATGCAAATAAGGTCATTAAATTCATATTTTGCCGATAATTCATATATTTCTGATAATTAAACATTGTTTTTATTTCTATATAATGTATATTCTTTAGACCATTTGGAATAATAATACAACACAATTTTTGTGTAATGACTTATAATGTATTTCTTTATTTTTGTTGCTATTTTATTTTGTTTCTAACGATGATTGAACTATTTCGAGCCATAAAACAGGAACCTAAAATTACAAGAAAACCAATTAACCGATGTTTATCTCTTTTTACACTGTAATATTCTTTTAGTAAGTAATAATTATTTATGTTTTCCAATTAGAATTTAAGCAAAAACACCTTTTTGTCCTGCCTACTCAATTTAAGCAATACAAACTTAAACATAACAATTCTATACATTGTAAATAAAAGGTATAGTTGAGTTTTGGTATAGAGGGCGCATCTAAACTTTGTTTGTGACATAATGACAATTTTCAAATTTTCAAATTTGAAAGAGCATACAATTTTAACGACTAAATAAACTTTGTTTCATCAACATCGGTTCAGAAGCGACTGGAATATCCATAACTCAACCATTTGTAATAACTGTGGGGCCCCACAAATATTCGATAAATTTGAACCAGCCGTTAGACAAAATAAAAAAATGCTTCCTCTTTTCAAAAATTGACAAAAGAGATTTGTTATATAGTTATTGATTATCTCTCTATCTAATCACTATTTCAACAAAACATCACATGCAAAATGTTTACTTTAAAGGGGTAGTTTAGTTTTGATAAGGTTGAACTTTAGTAGCCAAAACCTGCACAGTAACATTATAAACTAATAGTTATAACTCCACCATACTCGAAAGGTATACAAAATTACAAACGACTAAGTAAAAAGCCTGTTGTCATTCAAAAAGAGCCATTAAAACACAAGAGGGCGCTTTTTTAAAAAGGCATTGGTTTCAACCATTTTTCATACAAAATTATGCATGTTATGTTTTATTGATATAATGATTAAATAGCGAGATCATCAACAACTATTTAAAAAACGCTTTTGAAATCTTTTGAAAAAGTGCAAGCATTTTTTTTTTCTTTTCTAAAAATCATCTAATTATTTGGGCCCCAAATAATTATAAGATCAGATATATTTATTGATATTTCAGCCGTTTCTGGGTCGATTTTGACCAAATAAAGTTTATTCTGCCATTAAAATTGCGTGTTCTCTCAAATTCGACACTCAGTTTTTCATTACCTCACAAAAAAATTGTGATGTGCAGCGCCCTCTCTACCAAAACTAAACTACCCCTTTAAATGGTTAAAACCAAGAAGTTCTTTTGGAGCGTCCTTTTGAGTTTTAACGGCTCTTTTTTATGATAACACGCTTTTTACTTAGTCGTGTGTAATTTTGAATACCTGAAATGCAGTTTGACAAAAACTGTACTCTCCATGCGAAAACTATCACAAAAGACGCCTCAATGGTCATGATGGTTAGAACTGAAATCAATACTTACGATGAATAATCAGTGGAACGTTTTTTTTTTCTGGAAATAAAAGCTTTAACAAGTTATTTGACGGTTCTCCTTTTGTCTTTTTACGAATATTAACTGTAAAAAAATGTCCATCTAAAGACACACCATTATACAGGTCGGCCCCCAAAAAACGAAATGGTGTAATTCCCAACATATAGTAACAAAATGATTGTGTCCATTGAATAGTGTCCTTTCAAACGAAACACGATACCAAGAAAAGTCATTTTGGTCGAGTAGTTTTTGTTGTAGGACGTCTTAAGTGAGACCATGTCAAGTTCCCATTTTTGCCAATTTTTACCAAGTCAGTGCTTGATATGCACATTCTTTCGGCACACAGCTAAATGCACACTAACAATGGCCCGCTTATTGCTCGTTGTTCGATGCTAAAATGGGCAGTCAGCGCGATATATCAGGCACAGACTTGGTAAAAGTTGGCAAAAATGGGAACCTGACATGTTGTCACTCACAGCGACCTTTAACAAAAACTACACGACCAAAATTACTGTTCTTGATATCGTTTTTCGTTGGAAAAGACACCCTATCCGATGTACATAACCACATTGTTACTATATTTTGAGAAGTGCCCCGTTCCGTTTGGGGGGGGGGGGCATCCTGTATAACATTATTATCATCACACATGTAATAAAACATGATAACAATGAATGATATATAGACACATTTGGCTTAATTTCGGGTCGTTCGACATTTCTTTTTTGTTTGCCAAACGATTGGGGGGGAGGGGGGGGGGGGGGGGGCGGCACGTGCCCCTCGTGCCCCCCCCCCCCCCCCGTAGCTACTTCCCAACAATGCCTAGACCCCTAGACCGACATAGACTACGACAAGAGACCCGACATTTCCGATACCAGACCAACACAATACCGACAGCACTTCGAACGTCCCCGAATTGTTTGGTCTGGTGTCTGTTTGGGTTTGGTTTGGCGGTGTGACTGGGGGTGTGTCGCTATCACAATGTACCTATGGCACATGATTATAAAAACATGTATTTTGTTGTTACGTTTTACCCCATTTATATTGGTATTGCGGTCCTCCGAATGTGGTCGTTTTAAATCAGAAATGTGTGAGAAATTTACAGACCGTAAACTGCGACGTTCCAACGAAATAGTGGACACTGTTTGTGGACACCCCTTCCTGGTGGAGCACAAGCATCGTTTGGCGTGTAACCAATGGCGATGGACGGAGTTTGGCCTTGAGAGCCTCTGTGCCAATTTTGGTTGAAAATTGTACAGCCAACTTTGAGAAATGACACATAATGATGACTGGTTAGATATACGCTTTGGAGATAGACCGGCAGCCCAGAGGTCTTTTGTGCATCCAAAAGCGTACGGATTTCTGAACATATGAATATTTAGAGGAGAATGTAACAAATCCAAAAATATGAGTCTCCCTGGGTGTATCCGTGGATAAAGGGGTCCTTTGCGCCTCCAAAAGTTGGCCCCTGGGGATTGTCCGATGCTTCTATTTTGTGCGATTGTACCGTGTTAATCGTCGCTCACGACTCCTCAAGGCGGGGTAAGCGCATCGTAGACAATGGAGAAATCACTGATGCATGTTACCTTTTTCGAACATTTTACGTTGGCTGTTTTGAAAGACGAAGTACACGTTGAACGTATTGGGGATTATACCCTAAACCTCTTGCAAGTTAACAAGTATGTCTTACAGATTACAGAATACTTATTTGATAACAAATTATTCCGTTAGATTACTCTAAAGATACCTCTGAATGTTGAAAATTGACTCCCCAAATTGATCTTTAAAAAACGGAGCTTCCACTTTCAGATATTATTTTTAAGTACGTAAAAGTTGTAAATCAACAGAAATAAAAACACTTCTGCACATGATTCGACTTAAAGGGCATCTAATTATGTGTGTATGGCACTCAAGCTGCATGTAGAGGAAATGTTAGTGATATATATAAACCAATGCGAGGAAACTGATTAAATAGTGGCCAACTGTTTACAGTGGTCACTCAGTTCTTGTTACCCTACAACGTACGTTACATGGGCACTGCTAAAAAAGACATGGTGGGGAACTATAGGATGGGGCGTTCCCTAAACACTTCCATGTGGGGAGGGGAGCTTTGGACCCCTGGACACGTGTATGGGGCGTTTTAGTAAATGTGCCGTGATCGATGCATGAGGTGGTGTGAACGGCAGAACTGCGTGCATTGGATCAGGGCGCGTCCCTGTCTCAGGCGTCTCTATTTACTTTATATTTCTATATACTAAATATAAAACATAACATTGACTCCATCGCGCATCAGACAATCAATTCAATCATAATGGCATGCATCACTCAACTCACTGCTCATTTCAGGCCCGGGGGGGGGGGGGCACTCATGTATAATGTAAGACGGGTATGTGCCGCTTAAAAGAGCCCCGTTTTCACACCCGATCGCAGCTCTAAAGATAGGCTACCCGATTTTCAAAAATTGCCGCTCCATAGACCCACGGAATGACTTGGCTAGGTATAGTTGAGTAGCGCCAAGTCCATTATTCTTTTTCTAGTTCGGCTCCATAGACCCCCGGAATGACTTGGCTAGGTATTTGAGTAGCTCCAAGTCCATTATTCTTCTTCTAGTTCGGCTCCTTGGACCACCATTTTAGCCTTTTTGAGGGTTTCCGTATAGGTCTTTGGTATATAGCTCCAAGTCTATGTATTTTGTAGTTTTAGTCTGCTCCTTAGACCCCTTAACTACCGTTTCGGGGTTTATGTAGCTCCAAAGACCATATATTTTGTGCTTGTAGTCAGCTCTTTAGACCCCCATTTCAGAGTTCCGTGCGGCACACCCCCGTCAACAAATTATTCGAGTGCCCCCCCCCCCCCCCCGGATTTCAGGGCGCGTCCCTGTCTCAGGCGTCTCTATTTACTTTATATTTCTCGCTCAGCTCATTTTGTATCGTTACATTGTACTTGTTTGAAATGCCGAATAAATAATAATAATAATAATAACATTTAAAAAAATAACTACCCTATGCCCCCCCCCCCCCCTCCACTTACCCGTAGCTGTGCCATGTGCTTATAATGGAATTAATCTCTGTAGATTAGACGGGTTCATATTTAATGTTTTTAGAAAATCATTTGTAAGTGGAAGATGTGTTTGACCCTGTTTTGATCATAGGGTTCATTCCTATTTGCTACCAATATGTATTCTGTGATCTGTAAGACATACTTGTTAACTTGCAAGAGGTTTGGGGTATAATCCCCAATGCGTTCAACGTGTATTTTGTCTTTCAAAACAGCCAACGTAAAATGTTCGAAAAAGGTAACATGCATCAGTGATTTCTCCATTGTCTACGATGCGCTTACGCCGCCGTGATGAGTCGTGAGCGACGATTAACACGGTACAATCGCACAAAATAGAAGCATCGGACAATCCCCAGAGTCCAACCTTTGGAGGCGCAAAGGACCCCTTTATCCACGGATACACCAAGGGAGACTCATATTTTTGGATTTGTTACATTCTCCTCTAAATATTCATATGTTCAGAAATCAGTACGCTTTTCGATGCACAAAAGACCTCTGGGCTGCCGGTCTAAGAGGGAAAGGGGCCAATAATCAAAGGGCCTGCCTTTCAAAGCTCAAAACAAAAGCATTTATTGCACATTGGTAGTTTGGAAACATTATTCAATCATTAGTTTTAGTCTAAAATTGTTTATTAGGCGCAGAAAATAGGCAAAAAGACTGATGTTTGATCTTTAAACAAAAATATTCCAACTTTATGACTAACAGTGTACTATGATATATTATGCTAAATATAACTGATTATATATATATTTGTTTAATAATAATAATAATAATAAAAAGGTGATGGTGATGTTCTTGTATCTTTAGTTGCACTTCCCCCAATCACCCCACGAGCGACATCACATAGACGTTCCACATCCGAATACTCTTCACGAAAATGGCCACCAAGTCGGTCTCAACCAGTGGCAACTACTAGAGGATTAAGATCTGTCGACATATTCGACGAAACGACAACGCAAGGTATTTTAAACGGACTGCGAGTCATTCTAACTTGAATGAGCGTGGCAATTCCTCCAATATTCTAAAGCTGCATGTGTCACGCTCGTATGTCTGTAATTGTATAATATTGTATGAATATTAACTTTTTAAATCAAACTAGAAGTTAACTTTAACTTAATAAGAATGTTTGATTTTTTATAAAATAGTTGTTTTCCTTGAAATACTTTAGTTTTGTTTGTACTTCTTTTGTGTTCATGTCGGTTTGTCGGTTTTCAGCTGTGCGGAAGTTCCCCACCTAAATTCATGTATTACCATTTATGTGCGATTTGAAGTACAGACTTAGCCAGATAGATATGTTATACTATACCAATAATGTTAATCGATTAGTCGGGCTAATACACATGCTATCTGTCAAATGTTCAAAGCTAAGGTTGAATCTGGGCTTTATCAGTCAACGTTATCACGATTGTTTGAAACCCAAGATACGTTCGTAGCTAAGTAATTTAAAATGTTTGCTCTTCATTGATCCCTAGCTATCACATGGTTACCCGGTGTATGCTAAATATAACTGATTTAACATTTTTTTAAAATATTTATATAATAATAAAACGGTGATGGCGATGTTATTTTATCTTTAGTTGCACTTCCCACATCACCAACATCAACAAAACCGCCTAATTGGATTATTGTTAATTATACAAACGCACTTCGGTCTCAACCAGTGGCAACTATTAGAGAAACAAGAACTGTCGGCGAAACGACAACGCAAGGTATTTTAAACGGACTGCGAGTCATTCTAACTTGAATGAGCGTGGCAATTCCTCCAATATTCTAAAGCTGCATGTGTCACGCTCGTATGTCTGTAATTGTATAATATTGTATGAATATTAACTTTTTAAATCAAACTAGATGTTAACTTAATAAGAATGTTTGATTTTTTATAAAATAGTTGTTTTCCTTGAAATACTTTAGTTTTGTTTGTACTTCTTTTGTGTTCATGTCGGTTTGTCGGTTTTCAGCTGTGCGAAAGTTCCCCACCTAAATTCATGTATTACCATTTATGGCTGTATGCCTATAAAATCTTTTTAATAAACATAATTATAGTTAATATAAATCTTATAAGAAATATGTATAATTTGTGCGATTTGAAGTACAGACTTAGCCAGATAGATATGTTATATTATATTCCACATATTAAGAATCTTGCTCTACGATTGGTCAAAAGTTAATCACGTGATGAAGCATAGTTTCGCCCATCATTGATGGGAGAAGAAAACTTCGTTACACTCTGTAGATATCTTTGGTGAAAGTGTGTTGCACTCACTAGATAAAAAGTACTATCTAGTGAGTGCAACGCACTTTCACTGCGGTTGCATTGACTTGACTGTGGAGCTCGTGTGTGGCTAGTCAAATTCCGTACCCAAATGATGTGGCGGGGTTCTCTATGCGCGCGAATTACAAATTTAATTGTATTCGTTGTGCATGTTACACGTACGTAGCACACTGTTTCAAGCTCATACGCTATGCATGCACTGTGTATGCATACGTATCGTACAGTACACGGTTAGGTTTGCTGCGTTGTTATTGTTTAATTGCTTGTTCTGTTGTTCGACGTAAGATTTGAGTTCTAACGGAGCTGAAATGGAACTTTTTTTGCTTGAGAGTGAAAGTAAAGTGTTCCAAGATTATTGCGAATGCTGGAAACAACATACACATTGGAAATTGGAATAACATTGATGTTGGTAAGTAGATCATAAAGTAGTAGTACTAGTAGTAACAGCTGTAATTAAGACTTGCGTTAGACTAGGCCTGCTTATAGACTAGATCTACCGAGTACCGTTTGATGTGGAATATAAAGCAAATAATCACCTTTTGGTTTCAGGCGATGGGAATCTATCACTTCCTCGGCGATCTGAATGTATACGCTATCTTTCCTCAGCTTCGCTTCGGAAAGATAGCTACATCCAGATCGCCTTGGAAGTGATAGATTGTCCCATCACCTTCACCAACGGTAATTATTTGCTTACTATACCAATAATAATTAATCGATTAGTCGGGCTAATACACATGCTATCTGTCAAATGTTCAAAGCTAAGGTTGAATCTGGGCTCTGTCAGTCAACGTTATCACGATTGTTTGAAACCCAATATACGTCGTAGCTAAGTAATTAAAAATGTTAGCTCTTCATTGATCCCTAGCTATCACATGGCCAAGGTTACATGATGTACCACAGGGAATTTGGATTTACCCTGCGATGATTTTGGGTGGAACCATATTATACGTTTTAACGAAGGTAAAGCTATTTTGTTTACATACCAATCTCACATTTGACCAATAATTAAGGTGTTTGTGTGTTTGTGTGGGTGGCTGACTATTTCTATGAGTATTTTTGTGTGTTTAAATGACCTAAATAATACAAAATACTTTGGCACTTATTCTATAGTTGATGACTTGTAAAATAGGTATGCCGAAAAAAAAAACTCCATGCAAAATGTAGTGATTTTAGACTAATTTTCTGATGCCAAATCTTACTTAGCAGCCAGTTTACGCCCCGCCCACATTTAGGGTTCAGAATCGGCAGCGTGATTGACATGTGCTTGACAATTCATTGGCTTAAGTCATCTACATAATTTAATTCAGTAGTTCGTTCTTTAGATGACGTCACATTTTGGCGATGTAAAAGGGGCGTTCCCAGGACAATTAGATATTTACTAATTACCCCATAATTGATTGATTTCATGGGAAATGACTGACAGCCAAAATCTGTTTCTTGAGGGAAAATTACGTATAGACAGCATAATTGTGAAAATTAGGCCATCAAGACGATGTAGTTCCTTTAAGGGAGATGGAGAATGTACTGAATGTTCACTTCATTTTCTTTCACAAAATGCTCCAGAGAAAGAATGAGCGAAATGCGACTCTGACAAATTCGACAGACAGAAACACAACGAATTCCGTAAACATTGAGGCTATAAAGGGAACACATTCTACTGCTGGGCCCTTGGAAACATCTGCTGATGAAGTCGCGTACGAAGCCGTCAATGATATCATACAGCCAGCTTTCGCAGGAGATGTCTCAGTGTCTCGCTTCGAAATGGACTCACTTGCCCCGAGCGTTCATCCGAGTATCGCCAATTTACCTCACAGGTCATCGGCTAGCGCACCACAGGACTCGGGTAGCTGTGTTTTGTAAGAGCAGCATCATTATGAAAGTGTTGATAAGCGAGACCATGATTTTAGACATCCGATACCAACCACTACCGCGTCCCGTCCACGTTGGGACGATTTCAAAGTCGTCGGCGAGGATGGATATCTCGTGCCCATGGTGCCGATGGAACGGCGCGTTTATAGAGATGCTTCGAATAAGAACGCTACATCCCGATCAGTTGCAGACTCTGATGATAGTGACAAGAGATCTAAATGCACCAAACCCAAAGAGGAAGAACTTGATTTTAAAAATCAGATACCAACCACCAACGTTCCTCTTCCACGTGGTGACGATGTCAAAGTCGTCGACGAGGCCGGATATATACCGATGAAACGGCTCGTTCATAGAGATGCATCGAATCCGAATGCTCCCTCCCGATCAGTTGAAGACTCTGACGGTAGAGACAAGAGATCTAAATGCACCATACCCAAATATGAAGGCCATGGTTTCAAACATCACGTACCAACCACCACCGCTCACTTTCCAGTCGACGAAGATGGATATATACCGATGAAACGGCTCGTTTATAGAGATACATCGAATCGTAACGCCCCATCTCGATCAGTTACAGACTGTGTCGGTAGTGACACCAGATCTCAATATACCATACTCAAAAAGGAAGAAGGTCATCTCTCTGCACTTGAAGTAGATCAGGAAGAAATGGGCGGAAAAACACCCGGCTATCCCCCAGTCATGACACAGTTGCCATCGCGTTTGGGAAATGACTTATTTCGGCCCGATCAGATTTTCCACGAGTATTTTGATCCCCGAGACATGTGCGAATATACCCTACCCAAAGCTGAAGTTCATCTATCCGCGCATGGAGTAGGTCAGGAAGAAATGAGCGGGAAAACACCCGGTTATCCCCCAGACATGATACAGTCATCACAGTTTCCATATTGTGTGGAGACCGAGACATTTTGCCCCGATCAGATTTTCCACGAGTATTTCGACCCAAAAGACATTTGCGAGTAGTTATAGTGGGCTACATATTATAACACTGGCCATGGTAACCAATACGTGATACGATTCGACGTGTCCGGGAAGCCATAATTCCTCAAAATGGAGATACATTCCGAACAAACCTACAGACGTGTTAGTCCCTTAAGGGCCGGTCATACTTGCGGTAGTGGACGTAGTTGAACGTAGTGGAGGCTAACGTAGTTGAACGTAGTTGACGGTACTTTAAGGTAGTTGAACGTACCGGCATCCGTACCGTATCGTAGTTGTCCGTGATGCTAACTTGATATAACTCGGTGCAGCCGTGATCTTCGATTTAATTTTTGAACATGTTCAAAAGAGCGGTACGTTAAAGGCATCCGTAATGTTAAAGTACTAAACCGAAGTCTAACGTAGTCTAACGTAGTTTAACGAAGTCTGACGTAGTCAAACGTACTTCGCTGCGTACTCAAACGTACCCTAGCGTACTCTAACGTACCTGACCGTGCCCAAAACCAGCATGGGCACTCTTGGTCCAGACATTTTGAAGCCCAACATTAGACAACTTGCTTAGAACTACTCAAGGCCGTACAACACCGCGGGCTGGCTGCATATTCCGTACTGAGTTGCTAAATAGACCGTAGTGACGTTCTTTAGCGTAGTCTTGTGTAGTCTAGCGTAGTGGCTTATGTAGTCTACCGTACTCAAGCGTAGTCAGACGTACCACTCCGTACCTGTCCGTGAGTGAGCTGCATCGGCATTACCGAAGTCTAGCGTAGTCTAGCGTAGTTTATCGTACTTGAACGTACTTATCTGTACTCTTATGTGGCTCTAAACGTAGTTTAACCTAGTTTTACGTACTTACCCCACGTCTGACCCACATTAAATTACCTTACGGATCACTACGTCCACTACCGCAAGTATGACCGGCCCTATCAGAAGGAAAGGGACACTGGTAACACCTTTGTAACCTGCATAATTACTTTCTGAATAAGTACAAAGGATCTCGAAACGTAGCCATAAACCATTGGGGTTGTATATGTTTGGGTATGGGTATGTGCCGGAGCCACATGGGCAAAACCCTGAAATCCAAGATGGCTGCTTCCTAATTTGCATATTTTGTAATATTATTTGTTTTCAGTGGTTACAGCCTCTAATATATAAGCAATAAATATGCGTCTTTTTCTTTAATCATGTCCTAAATGTATGCCAAAGATACTTCAGCTTGGTTGCCGCCTTGGCAACCTCTAGCAATGCATATAATTCGCATAATTTTATTATTTACCTAATTTGCATATTCCCCAAAATTGAGTATATTGGGAACCCGGAAAGTAAAAATGACGAGAAATACCGCTTTTCCAAGGTTTTGGGGGGCAGTAAATCCATTTATGATACATAATTCGACGTATCACCTTGGCAACCCACATACATCCAAGATGGCCGTCTTTGGCATTGCTATTTGCAACTTTAAGGGCATCTTTTTTAGAGCATAATTTGTTCACTCTTAGCAACCAGCTACATTGAAAACTAAGTATTCCAATTGCTAATTCCAGTAATTGAGAGTCCTAAAATTATAATATTTTTCTAATACAACCAAAACAATCAAGTTGTGTATCATTACATGTGAAATTTGGGGAGCAGCCATTTTGGATTTAAGAAGGTTGCCATGGTGGTATATGGAAATAAGTATAAAAAATGGACTTGTTGCCCCCCGAAACCTTGGAAAAGTGGTATAACTTGTCATTTTTACTTTCTGGGTTCCCAATATACTCAATTTGGGGGAATATGCAAATTAGATAAATAACCGAATTATGCAATTATATGCATTGGTAGAGTTAGCCAACGTGGCAATTAATCTGAAATAGTAATAGGAATTATTGCTTATTAGAGGCTGTAACCACTGAAAACCAATAATATTCATAAATATGCAAATTAGGGGCAGCCATCTTGGGTTTTAGGGCGATGCCTTTACGACACATGCAAATGAGCACCGTTAATGGATTCCTTGACCTATATTACCCTAGTATAATCGTTTGGATCAATATTTTACTATTACCAGATAGAAAATGACCCCTGACCACATTTCAGAAATATGAAAATTAGCTAATTATCTTTATAATGCAAATTAAACCACTTTCTCCAGCTTCGATTTCTTAGGACATTTTTTCTGTTGTCCAGGGGAGTTTCCTTAACAGAATTCCAAAGAAAATTCCCATGTTGCAATTTTGCCGATGTCAAGACCCTATATTGACTGGACTATGTCTGCTTCTTTCTAAGATAGTCTTCATTCATGGTCCACGACTCGCACGCGCAAAAAAATATTTCAGTTGTCAGTGCGCACAATCTTGGATTTCTTTGAGATGTTCCTGTCACACCATTTGCAGCTGGGTACTCAGTTTTACTGCTGTTGTTGTTTGCGCAATCTTTGACATTGTTTCTGTAAAAGGGATCTAGTAACATGGCCATATCCTTAGAAATGTAGTGCTTTTCTCATACCTTGTTTTATTCGTATATAATAGGAACATTATTTACGATTGTAGTGTTCGGATCTTTAACTATCCACTGGATAGTCAGGACTGTGTCCAAAGTCAGTGTAATGAGACTTAGCAAATCTCACTTCGAATTTTTGCTCTTTAATCAGCTATAATCAGATTAATTTAACATTACATTTAACGCATTACTTAGCATGCTTAGTGTACATATATGAGATCACAACAATCACAATACACATAATAGCGCCCATTTATCACTTTATGCAAATGTCATCAAAGTTACAAAATCCATGTAAATAATGAGTTTAACCAAAGTTTGCCAATGAAGAAAGCCTACATTAATAATGTACATTGTCAATCTGGAATTCAGAGGATGCAGTCTATCTCTAAATACTCGTTCTCGCCTGAGAGTCCTTTGGCACACTAGCAACATCATGTGTGCAGCCATTTTGAGTTGTCATAGCTTTTTTAATTTGTCATGCATTCATAGGGGTAAGGGCTCTAACAGAGTTTTCCAAAAATTTGTCGTGACGACAAATTTGTCATAGCGACAAGTTCTTTGTGAAATGGATATTTGTCGACGATGGCAAGTTTCTCGTAGAAATGAAAATTTGTCATAGAAATGGCATTTGGCGTGACGACAAGTGCTTTGTGAAACACCCTCCTGTGCCCCGTTGCAGAAAGAGATACAATTAATTGTAAAATTTGCGAATTTTAACCAATCAGTCACATGATCTGACTTACAACAGGCCCGTAGCCCGGGGGGGGGGGGGGGCGGGGCGTTTTTAACTAATGGCCTCAACCACCCCCCCCTCCTCCCCTTATAAGATCCTGGCTACAGGCCTGCTTGCAATCAATTGCAACTTTACAATCGATTGCATCTCTTTCTGCAATGGGGCCCAGGAGTGTCATGTAGCACTTCTGAAAATGGGCCATCCAGTCGTGTTTGCTAAAAATCGCACTGTAAATACCCGTATTCTGAAATTGTTGTGTTTTTTTAAAGGAAAATACAAATCGATCAATCAACAAATCGCACTATGTATGTGCCCCGTATTAAAGGTTCATCTACATGTTTCTGATTATGTGTTTGTTTTGATTGTTTTGTTAGTGTATGTTATTCATTTTGTCATCGAAATTGAGCTCGAATCGCAGGTATATATCAAGATGGAAAAAAATCGCTCCAACTGTGAGGTGATAATTAGCCCGAATACTTTCGTTTTCCTATTAATTATGGGGACGTGTACCCCGTGCACCCCCCCCCCCCCTTATGTAGCTACTCAGATACGCCACTGCCACTCCTTCATCGGCCAATGAGATGGAGCATAATTCTGGTGAAAACAATTCAGCTAAGTGGCAACGATTGTACGCTTGGTAATATTTTAGACTCAGGAGAAGAATTGGACAGTCCTACCGTCAAACCCAAAAGCAGATATTAAGTGTAAAGGGGCATGGACATCGTTCAAAGTTTGAAACAAGCAACAAAAATAGTATGCAGGCTACCTTGGGGACACTTTGCAGAAAAAACACTTAGACAAGCGAAAATCCAAAATGGCGGCCATTTTCCAAGATGGCCGCCAAAAAGTTACTTTTTGATAACGAAATTGACTGAGTCGGCGATTCTAATAATATTGGTGTATAGATTAACATGTTTCTTGATAATAATGGTGAAAACGATTGAGATTCATACGGACCCATAATGGTAAAAATCAACATGGCCTCTATATTGCAAGATGGCCGCCCAACAGCTACTGTTTTAATATAGAATTGACTGAGTTGTTTGATTTTTACTGGGTGTCGATTTATATGTTTCTCGATAATATGCTGAAAACGATTGTGATACTCACGGACGTAGCTAACGGATAGTGGGGGTATTACCCCTCTTTCTGTTCTGAAATCATGACATGTCACAGTGTTTTTGTTTGGATAAGCTGATCTCTAATTAAGATTTCCTCACCCAGACTCCTCCCCCTATCTTAGCTAGAATCCGGCCATACATGTGGACCCCTGAAAATCCCCATAATAATGTATGTTATAAAAAGACATGGTGGGGAACTATAGGATGGGGTGTTCCCTAAACACTTCCATGTGGGGGAGGGGAGCTTTGGACCCCTGGACACGTGTATGGGGCGTTTTAGTAAATGTGCCGTGATCGATGCATGAGGTTGTGAACGGCAGAACTGCGTGCATTGGATCAGGGCGCGTCCCTGTCTCAGGCGTCTCTATTTACTTTATATTTCTATATACTAAATATAAAACATAACATTGACTCCATCGCGCATCAGACAATCAATTCAATCATAATGGCATGCATCACTCAACTCACTGCTCATTTCAGGCCCGGGGGGGGGGGGGGGCACTCATGTATAAATGTAAGACGGGTATGTGCCGCTTAAAAGAGCCCCGTTTTCACACCCGATCGCAGCTCTAAAGATAGGCTACCCGATTTTCAAAAATTGCCGCTCCATAGACCCACGGGAATGACTTGGCTAGGTATAGTTGAGTAGCGCCAAGTCCATTATTCTTTTTCTAGTTCGGCTCCATAGACCCCCGGAATGACTTGGCTAGGTATTTGAGTAGCTCCAAGTCCATTATTCTTCTTCTAGTTCGGCTCCTTGGACCACCATTTTAGCCTTTTGAGGGTTTCCGTATAGGTCTTTGGTATATAGCTCCAAGTCTATGTATTTTGTAGTTTTAGTCTGCTCCTTAGACCCCTTAACTACCGTTTCGGGGTTTATGTAGCTCCAAAGACCATATATTTTGTGCTTGTAGTCAGCTCTTTAGACCCCCATTTCGAGTTCCGTGCGGCACACCCCGTCAACAAATTATTCGAGGTGCCCCCCCCCCCCCCCCCCCCCCCCCCCCCCCAGGATTTCAGGGCGCGTCCCTGTCTCAGGCGTCTCTATTTACTTTATATTCTCGCTCAGCTCATTTTGTATCGTTACATTGTACTTGTTTGAAATGCCGAATAAATAATAATAATAATAATAACATTAACAAAAATAACTACCTATGCCCCCCCCCCCCTCCACTTACCCGTAGCTGTGCCATGTGCTTATAATGGAATTAATCTCTGTAGATTAGACGGGTTCATATTTAATGTTTTTAGAAATCATTTGTAAGTGGAAGATGTGTTTGACCCTGTTTTGATCATAGGGTTCATTCCTATTTGCTACCAATATGTATTCTGTGATCTGTAAGACATACTTGTTAACTTGCAAGAGGTTTGGGGTATAATCCCCAATGCGTTCAACGTGTATTTTGTCTTTCAAACAGCCAACGTAAAATGTTCGAAAAAGGTAACATGCATCAGTGATTTCTCCATTGTCTACGATGCGCTTACGCCGCCGTGATGAGTCGTGAGCGACGATTAACACGGTACAATCGCACAAAATAGAAGCATCGGACAATCCCCAGAGTCCAACCTTTGGAGGCGCAAAGGACCCCTTTATCCACGGATACACCAAGGGAGACTCATATTTTTGGATTTGTTACATTCTCCTCTAAATATTCATATGTTCAGAAATCAGTACGCTTTTCGATGCACAAAAGACCTCTGGGCTGCCGGTCTAAGAGGGAAAGGGGCCAATAATCAAAGGGCCTGCCTTTCAAAGCTCAAAACAAAAGCATTTATTGCACATTGGTAGTTTGGAAACATTATTCAATCATTAGTTTTAGTCTAAAATTGTTTATTAGGCGCAGAAAATAGGCAAAAAGACTGATGTTTGATCTTTAAACAAAAATATTCCAACTTTATGACTAACAGTGTACTATGATATATTATGCTAAATATAACTGATTATATATATATTTGTTTAATAATAATAATAATAATAAAAAGGTGATGGTGATGTTCTTGTATCTTTAGTTGCACTTCCCCCAATCACCCCACGAGCGACATCACATAGACGTTCCACATCCGAATACTCTTCACGAAAATGGCCACCAAGTCGGTCTCAACCAGTGGCAACTACTAGAGGATTAAGATCTGTCGACATATTCGACGAAACGACAACGCAAGGTATTTTAAACGGACTGCGAGTCATTCTAACTTGAATGAGCGTGGCAATTCCTCCAATATTCTAAAGCTGCATGTGTCACGCTCGTATGTCTGTAATTGTATAATATTGTATGAATATTAACTTTTTAAATCAAACTAGAAGTTAACTTTAACTTAATAAGAATGTTTGATTTTTTATAAAATAGTTGTTTTCCTTGAAATACTTTAGTTTTGTTTGTACTTCTTTTGTGTTCATGTCGGTTTGTCGGTTTTCAGCTGTGCGGAAGTTCCCCACCTAAATTCATGTATTACCATTTATGTGCGATTTGAAGTACAGACTTAGCCAGATAGATATGTTATACTATACCAATAATGTTAATCGATTAGTCGGGCTAATACACATGCTATCTGTCAAATGTTCAAAGCTAAGGTTGAATCTGGGCTTTATCAGTCAACGTTATCACGATTGTTTGAAACCCAAGATACGTTCGTAGCTAAGTAATTTAAAATGTTTGCTCTTCATTGATCCCTAGCTATCACATGGTTACCCGGTGTATGCTAAATATAACTGATTTAACATTTTTTTTAAATATTTATATAATAATAAAACGGTGATGGCGATGTTATTTTATCTTTAGTTGCACTTCCCACATCACCAACATCAACAAAACCGCCTAATTGGATTATTGTTAATTATACAAACGCACTTCGGTCTCAACCAGTGGCAACTATTAGAGAAACAAGAACTGTCGGCGAAACGACAACGCAAGGTATTTTAAACGGACTGCGAGTCATTCTAACTTGAATGAGCGTGGCAATTCCTCCAATATTCTAAAGCTGCATGTGTCACGCTCGTATGTCTGTAATTGTATAATATTGTATGAATATTAACTTTTTAAATCAAACTAGATGTTAACTTAATAAGAATGTTTGATTTTTTATAAAATAGTTGTTTTCCTTGAAATACTTTAGTTTTGTTTGTACTTCTTTTGTGTTCATGTCGGTTTGTCGGTTTTCAGCTGTGCGAAAGTTCCCCACCTAAATTCATGTATTACCATTTATGGCTGTATGCCTATAAAATCTTTTTAATAAACATAATTATAGTTAATATAAATCTTATAAGAAATATGTATAATTTGTGCGATTTGAAGTACAGACTTAGCCAGATAGATATGTTATATTATATTCCACATATTAAGAATCTTGCTCTACGATTGGTCAAAAGTTAATCACGTGATGAAGCATAGTTTCGCCCATCATTGATGGGAGAAGAAAACTTCGTTACACTCTGTAGAAATCTTTGGTGAAAGTGTGTTGCACTCACTAGATAAAAAGTACTATCTAGTGAGTGCAACGCACTTTCACTGCGGTTGCATTGACTTGACTGTGGAGCTCGTGTGTGGCTAGTCAAATTCCGTACCCAAATGATGTGGCGGGGTTCTCTATGCGCGCGAATTACAAATTTAATTGTATTCGTTGTGCATGTTACACGTACGTAGCACACTGTTTCAAGCTCATACGCTATGCATGCACTGTGTATGCATACGTATCGTACAGTACACGGTTAGGTTTGCTGCGTTGTTATTGTTTAATTGCTTGTTCTGTTGTTCGACGTAAGATTTGAGTTCTAACGGAGCTGAAATGGAACTTTTTTTGCTTGAGAGTGAAAGTAAAGTGTTCCAAGATTATTGCGAATGCTGGAAACAACATACACATTGGAAATTGGAATAACATTGATGTTGGTAAGTAGATCATAAAGTAGTAGTACTAGTAGTAACAGCTGTAATTAAGACTTGCGTTAGACTAGGCCTGCTTATAGACTAGATCTACCGAGTACCGTTTGATGTGGAATATAAAGCAAATAATCACCTTTTGGTTTCAGGCGATGGGAATCTATCACTTCCTCGGCGATCTGAATGTATACGCTATCTTTCCTCAGCTTCGCTTCGGAAAGATAGCTACATCCAGATCGCCTTGGAAGTGATAGATTGTCCCATCACCTTCACCAACGGTAATTATTTGCTTACTATACCAATAATAATTAATCGATTAGTCGGGCTAATACACATGCTATCTGTCAAATGTTCAAAGCTAAGGTTGAATCTGGGCTCTGTCAGTCAACGTTATCACGATTGTTTGAAACCCAATATACGTCGTAGCTAAGTAATTAAAAATGTTAGCTCTTCATTGATCCCTAGCTATCACATGGCCAAGGTTACATGATGTACCACAGGGAATTTGGATTTACCCTGCGATGATTTTGGGTGGAACCATATTATACGTTTTAACGAAGGTAAAGCTATTTTGTTTACATACCAATCTCACATTTGACCAATAATTAAGGTGTTTGTGTGTTTGTGTGGGTGGCTGACTATTTCTATGAGTATTTTTGTGTGTTTAAATGACCTAAATAATACAAAATACTTTGGCACTTATTCTATAGTTGATGACTTGTAAAATAGGTATGCCGAAAAAAAAAACTCCATGCAAAATGTAGTGATTTTAGACTAATTTTCTGATGCCAAATCTTACTTAGCAGCCAGTTTACGCCCCGCCCACATTTAGGGTTCAGAATCGGCAGCGTGATTGACATGTGCTTGACAATTCATTGGCTTAAGTCATCTACATAATTTAATTCAGTAGTTCGTTCTTTAGATGACGTCACATTTTGGCGATGTAAAAGGGGCGTTCCCAGGACAATTAGATATTTACTAATTACCCCATAATTGATTGATTTCATGGGAAATGACTGACAGCCAAAATCTGTTTCTTGAGGGAAAATTACGTATAGACAGCATAATTGTGAAAATTAGGCCATCAAGACGATGTAGTTCCTTTAAGGGAGATGGAGAATGTACTGAATGTTCACTTCATTTTCTTTCACAAAATGCTCCAGAGAAAGAATGAGCGAAATGCGACTCTGACAAATTCGACAGACAGAAACACAACGAATTCCGTAAACATTGAGGCTATAAAGGGAACACATTCTACTGCTGGGCCCTTGGAAACATCTGCTGATGAAGTCGCGTACGAAGCCGTCAATGATATCATACAGCCAGCTTTCGCAGGAGATGTCTCAGTGTCTCGCTTCGAAATGGACTCACTTGCCCCGAGCGTTCATCCGAGTATCGCCAATTTACCTCACAGGTCATCGGCTAGCGCACCACAGGACTCGGGTAGCTGTGTTTTGTAAGAGCAGCATCATTATGAAAGTGTTGATAAGCGAGACCATGATTTTAGACATCCGATACCAACCACTACCGCGTCCCGTCCACGTTGGGACGATTTCAAAGTCGTCGGCGAGGATGGATATCTCGTGCCCATGGTGCCGATGGAACGGCGCGTTTATAGAGATGCTTCGAATAAGAACGCTACATCCCGATCAGTTGCAGACTCTGATGATAGTGACAAGAGATCTAAATGCACCAAACCCAAAGAGGAAGAACTTGATTTTAAAAATCAGATACCAACCACCAACGTTCCTCTTCCACGTGGTGACGATGTCAAAGTCGTCGACGAGGCCGGATATATACCGATGAAACGGCTCGTTCATAGAGATGCATCGAATCCGAATGCTCCCTCCCGATCAGTTGAAGACTCTGACGGTAGAGACAAGAGATCTAAATGCACCATACCCAAATATGAAGGCCATGGTTTCAAACATCACGTACCAACCACCACCGCTCACTTTCCAGTCGACGAAGATGGATATATACCGATGAAACGGCTCGTTTATAGAGATACATCGAATCGTAACGCCCCATCTCGATCAGTTACAGACTGTGTCGGTAGTGACACCAGATCTCAATATACCATACTCAAAAAGGAAGAAGGTCATCTCTCTGCACTTGAAGTAGATCAGGAAGAAATGGGCGGAAAAACACCCGGCTATCCCCCAGTCATGACACAGTTGCCATCGCGTTTGGGAAATGACTTATTTCGGCCCGATCAGATTTTCCACGAGTATTTTGATCCCCGAGACATGTGCGAATATACCCTACCCAAAGCTGAAGTTCATCTATCCGCGCATGGAGTAGGTCAGGAAGAAATGAGCGGGAAAACACCCGGTTATCCCCCAGACATGATACAGTCATCACAGTTTCCATATTGTGTGGAGACCGAGACATTTTGCCCCGATCAGATTTTCCACGAGTATTTCGACCCAAAAGACATTTGCGAGTAGTTATAGTGGGCTACATATTATAACACTGGCCATGGTAACCAATACGTGATACGATTCGACGTGTCCGGGAAGCCATAATTCCTCAAAATGGAGATACATTCCGAACAAACCTACAGACGTGTTAGTCCCTTAAGGGCCGGTCATACTTGCGGTAGTGGACGTAGTTGAACGTAGTGGAGGCTAACGTAGTTGAACGTAGTTGACGGTACTTTAAGGTAGTTGAACGTACCGGCATCCGTACCGTATCGTAGTTGTCCGTGATGCTAACTTGATATAACTCGGTGCAGCCGTGATCTTCGATTTAATTTTTGAACATGTTCAAAAGAGCGGTACGTTAAAGGCATCCGTAATGTTAAAGTACTAAACCGAAGTCTAACGTAGTCTAACGTAGTTTAACGAAGTCTGACGTAGTCAAACGTACTTCGCTGCGTACTCAAACGTACCCTAGCGTACTCTAACGTACCTGACCGTGCCCAAAACCAGCATGGGCACTCTTGGTCCAGACATTTTGAAGCCCAACATTAGACAACTTGCTTAGAACGCTCAAGGCCGTACAACACCGCGGGCTGGCTGCATACTCCGTACTGAGTTGCTAAATAGAACGTAGTGACGTTCTTTAGCGTAGTCTTGTGTAGTCTAGCGTAGTGGCTTATGTAGTCTACCATACTCAAGCGTAGTCAGACGTACCACTCCGTACCTGTCCGTGAGTGAGCTGCATCGGCATTACCGAAGTCTAGCGTAGTCTAGCGTATAGTTTATCGTACTTGAACGTACTTATCTGTACTCTTCTGTGGCTCATCGCCGTATACGTACTTACACCACGTCTGACCCACATTAAATTACCTTACGGATCACTACGTCCACTACCGCAAGTATGACCGGCCCTTTAGCACGCCATTTCACCGCCCGTTCGCCCCTTCTCGCTGGGCTGGAGATTGGTCGACAAGCCCGCATGCCGTGCACACGTGCGCTTGCATGCATAATTATTGCATCCGTTTGGAATAAATGATGTAGGTCCCACATTTATAAAGACAAATCTATCATTGCCTACAGCACAATCTTGGTGTGGGGCGTTTCCAAATACTGTTATTTGGCTTTAAAGTAAATTCGAACATGTCCACGCCAAAAAAACAGGAGCTGATGAGAGCGTGTAGAAAGGAAGGACACCGGTCATTCGGCATATACAATAAAATCTTTAAAAAGAATTTTAAACAGACAAACATATCAGGTTTTCGAAGTCTTCATGACCAGTTTCTATTTTTGCATCCCAGCTGGGCATTAATTCGTAATGTCTGTCTCCCCTGTCACATTAACTTCGCAAATGTGACGAGCTAAAAACATATTGTAGGTACATGCAGAGTTCCTTAGCATCGTGTGCACCTACAAGGTTGCCTGGCTGAAATGCTCCCCATGGAGTTGAAAACGTGCACCTTGTGTGTGCTGGATTGATTGCAGTATGCATCAGGGTAATGACCGGGGTATGACCGGGATAATAATATTGTCAAGCTCTTAGAAGTGATTATCGATCATGATTAGGCGCTATATAAATCGAGAAGAAAGGTTGATAACCTATCATTAATTTTATTGTTCACTAGATTCTGATTTTTTTAATAAATGTTATGAATCAAAAACCTAGAAACTAATACTATATGTGTATGGCGACATTTCGCCGGTGGACTACCGGCTTCTTCTGGCTACTCTCCAAAGTGTAGAGTGGTCTTTAATAGGGATGTGCAGGAATAAAGATCAATACAGATTGGAAGACAAAACATTACAAAAATAGCTTACACCCGTCGTATTAAGTTAAGTGGGAGTCATGTGGTTTAGAGGATTGTGTTCTCACCACCAGGTCCAGGGTCGGCGTAGATTTTGTCGGCAGAGCATTTTGTCGGTGTAGATTTTGTTGGCAGAGCATTATTATCGTTGGATATTACAGCTAGAGCATTATAGCAGTATAGTGAGTGGATATTTTGTCGGCAGAGCCTTTGTTGGTGGAGATTTCGTTGGCTGAAAATTTGTAGGTGAAAATCTAGAGCATTTCTTGGCGGACACCCCGGCCCCGGCCTCCCACTCGGTCGCTTAATTCGCTCCCTCGCAATGTCCCCCACGTTTGATGTCTCGGCCGTCTAAACCAGTGGTCTCGGGCAACGATCGGTCTTGTTTGCCCTCCCCATCCCCCGCTTAAACAACTAAACTAGTGGCTTGGTCTTTGCCTCGAGAAATTTTGGCGACGGACATCCCCCCCCCCACCCGGTCTTGGTCTCGGTCACGATCGGTCTTGTTCCATGTTTTGTTTGTAAATTACGCACCCCCCCCCCCCCCCCCCCCCCTCGGGGAAAAGGGTGGATTTAAAAAAATTTAAAAGGAAAAAAAAGAAGTATGCCTTGGAGGCTGGAGCAAAATAAATGTATAATTCTGCCGATTTTGCTGATGGCGACTTTGGATCGCGTGAGACGTGACTATAATCATGATAATGCGCTTTGTAAATCGGTTAATCAGTTTCCAAGTGTCCTATAGCATCCGCGTTATCTAAAACGAATGACGAAATGTTACAATTGTTTGCCCCGAAATGAAATCGAATGCTCCAAACGTGCTCATCAGGCATGACCGGCCATGCCGCGTTAAATTGTATGAACCAAGTTTACATTTGGCTGCACATTCGCGAAATCGATTGCCCATAAATGAACTTCTGTGTCTATTCGCGAAATCGTATGCGTATGCATGAATTCGCTTGCACTTATTCGGAATTAGAAAAACCGATACCAACGATACTGCGGCAACGCGCGAATTCGAATACCCCTAAATGAATTCGATTGAGAAAAGTGCAAAATTGAGCGGGAAAACCTATATTGTCAAGCTCTTAGAAGTGATTATCGATCATGATTAGGCGCTATATAAATCGAGAAGAAAGGTTGATAACCTATCATTAATTGTATTGTTCACTAGATTCTGATTTAAAAAAAAAAAATGTTATGAATCAAAAACCTAGAAACTAATACTATATGTGTATGGCGACATTTCGCCGGTGGACTACCGGCTTCTTCTGGCTACTCTCCAAAGTGTAGAGTGGTCTTTAATAGGGATGTGCAGGAATAAAGATCAATACAGATTGGAAGACAAAACATTACAAAAATAGCTTACACCCGTCGTATTAAGTTAAGTGGTAGTCATGTGGTTTAGAGGATTGTGTTCTCACCACCAGGTCCAGGGTCGGCGTAGATTTTGTCGGCAGAGCATTTTGTCGGTGTAGATTTTGTTGGCAGAGCATTATTATCGTTGGATATTACAGCTAGAGCATTATAGCAGTATAGTGAGTGGATATTTTGTCGGCAGAGTATTATTTTGTCGGTGCAACCTTTGTTAGCCCAGCCTTTGTTGGTGGAGATTTCGTTGGCTGAAAATTTGTAGGTGAAAATCTAGAGCATTTCTTGGCGGACACCCCGGCCCCGGCCTCCCACTCGGTCGCTTAATTCGCTCCCTCGCAATGTCCCCCACGTTTGATGTCTCGGCCGTCTAAACCAGTGGTCTCGGGCAACGATCGGTCTTGTTTGCCCTCCCCATCCCCCGCTTAAACAACTAAACTAGTGGCTTGGTCTTTGCCTCGAGAAATTTTGGCGACGGACATCCCCCCCACCCGGTCTTGGTCTCGGTCACGATCGGTCTCGTTCCATGTTTTGTTTGTAAATTACGCACCCCCCCCCCCCCCACTCCATTGGAAAATCGGTTACAGCTTGTTATTCCGAAGGTTCGTTATTCCGAAGGTTCGTTATTCAGATGGTTCGTTATTCCGAAGGTTCGTTCTCCGAAAATTAAATCGGGTTCAATATTCCGAAGGTTCGTTAATCCGAAAATGAAATGGGGTTCGTTAATCCAAAAATGAAATGAGGTTCGTTCATCCGAAAATGAAATGAGGTTTGTTTATCCGAAAATGAAATGAGGTTCGTTAATCCGAAAGGTCCAAAGTGAACCCCATATCATTTTCGGACTAACGAACCTCATTTCATTTTCGGATTAACGAACCCCATTTCATTTTCGGATTAACGAACCTTTGGAATATCGAATGTGATTTCATTTTCGGATAAACGAACCTTCGGAATATCGAACCCTATTTCATTTTCGGATAAACGAACCCTCGGAATAACGAACCTTCGGATTAATGCAACAAATGTTTGGATTAACGAACCCTATTCCATTTTCGGATTAACGAATCCTCAGGTTTACGAAATTTCGGAATAACGAACCGCATCCGGAAAACCCTGGCTACGAGCCTCCATCACCATCACAAGCGTCAAGATGTTGAGAGGGGCAGATAATTCTCAAGATGCAGCAGTGGCGTACCCAGGATTTTGTAAAGGGGGGGGGGGTAGTCGTAGAAAATTTTTCGCAGCCGAGACCACAAATTGTCTACATTTTCGAGACCGAGACCAGGTCCTGTCCATAATTTTCGAGACCAAGACCAAGACCCAGTGGTTGTGAATCCTGTATGTTGGGGGGGGGGGGGGAGGGGGGGTAGTCGTAGAAAATTTTCAAAGCCAAGTCCAACAATTTTCGACATTTTCGAAGCCGAGACCACGGTTTATCGCATTTTTCGAGCCCGAGACCATCGAAATGACGGTCGAGACCGCTAAAATTTGGTCTCGGGGGGGGGGGGGGGGTGGGGGTCTCGAGGGGTCTCGAGGGGGGGGGGGGGGGGTTCAAACCCCCCAAAACAGTCATTTTTTTGGTCAGGGGGGGGGAAGGTTTGAACCCCCCCCCCCCCCCCGGGTACGCCTATGAGATGCAGGCAGTGGCACCGTAACCCCCTTCTTGATACAAGATTTATAGCTAACCACCATGACCAGCATAATGAAATCGGTTGTTTGGATGCTTGACGCAGGTGATAAAAGATCTGCGGTATAGTTATCTGATATGTCAAGAATAATTTGACGAGTCGGACAGCACAAAACCATTTCAGAAAAAAAAAGACATCAAAACTAGAATTGTAATACTTGTTTAGAACAAGTATAGGTGGGCTGGTCGAACTAAAATTAAAGACATAATCAAGGGCTCATTTGAGATAGCTTATTGTCTCAGCTACAACATACTCGAAGTTCAGCGTAAACGAAGCTAAAACGAAGAAGATATTGGTCGCGAAAGACGGGAATGTAGAATCCAGTTTTGAAAAAAAGTCATGTCCCATAGAGAATACACGCAAAATGTTAAAAAATGACATGCCTCCTTAAATCGCAAAAATACGCCATGATGCCTTTGTCAAAATGAAAAATCGTGGTTATTACATTTGTAGAAAATTGTCTGAGCTAGAACATATCAAAATTTGGAAGAAAATCGATCAACATTTACAGAGATACAATCAATTTTCCAAAAATATGCTGACGTCATAATATGCAAATTGAAATTTTGAGTTCGGGGGCCATTATGATGACGCCATGAGTTAATTGAGGGTCAAATGAGACATGAAATCATATCTCCGACTCATAATCTATCCAAATATGAAAAAAAACTTGGGAGTTCCCATCCATTCTGAAGAGTTACAATGAATTTTGTATAGGCATGTTTTTGCCCATATATGCTATGTATTACAAGAGCTCGCGCGCACGGACATGTTTCTTGAACGGAAGCTCATTGCGTTTTTACTAGTCAGAAAAAGGTGAACAAGGTATCAAAATGCTTGGAAAGATGGGCTAAATATGATAACAGAGAAAATTCGGCGATTCTATGTTGCAAAATGCCAGTACGCGCGAAAACGCGCGCGCATGCGCGTGTGCGCGTTTTTTCGTAAAATGCTTAAAATGGCCTAAAACGTATCCAAAATGAATTTGCGACGATTTTGAACGTTTTAAAATTCTGCGCGCGCGCTGACGCGCGCACGTACGCATGCGCGCGCGTTTTTTGACCTGAAATTGACCGGACGGATATTGACCTTGATCATGATAAATATGAATGAGAAACAACTTTTCGTTATGAAGATATGATCATGAGAAGATATTCAGAAAATTTTACAAAATGGCGCCTAGATGACGTCATCAGTCAAGGTCAGGGTTCAAAACCTTATTTTGCTTTGTCCATATGCCTATATATATGTGTGCCAAATTTCAAGGCACTTGATTGAGCCATTTTCAAGTTATCTTGCTAACAAAAAAGTGATTGGAAATAAGAAAAATAAAGAATAATAATAAACTAGAATTGTAATACTTGTTTAGAACAAGTATAGGTGGGCTGGTCGAACTAAAATTAAAGACATAATCAAGGGCTCATTTGAGATAGCTTATTGTCTCAGCTACAACATACTCGAAGTTCAGCGTAAACGAAGCTAAAACGAAGAAGATATTGGTCGCGAAAGACGGGAATGTAGAATCCAGTTTTGAAAAAAAGTCATGTCCCATAGAGAATACACGCAAAATGTGAAAAAATGACATACCTCCTTAAATCGCAAAAATACGCCATGATGCCTTTGTCAAAATGAAAAATCGTGATTATCACATTTGTAGAGAATTGTCTCAGATAGAACATATCAAAATTTGGAAGAAAATCGATCAATATTTACAGAGATACAATAAATTTTCCAAAAATATGCTGACGTCATAATATGCAAATTGAAATTTTGAGTTCGGAGGCCATTATGATGACGCCATGAGTTAATTGAGGGTCAAATGAGACATGAAATCATATCTCCGACTCATAATCTATCCAAATATGAAAAAAAACTTGGGAGTTCCCATCCATTCTGAAGAGTTACAATGAATTTTGTATAGGCATGTTTTTGCCCATATATGCTAAGTATTACAAGAGCTCGCGCGCACGGACATGTTTCTTGAACGGAAGCTCATTGCGTTTTTACTAGTCAGAAAAAGGTGAACAAGGTATCAAAATGCTTGGAAAGATGGGCTAAATTTGATAACAGAGAAAATTCGGCGATTCTATGTTGCAAAATGCCAGTACGCGCGAAAACGCGCGCGCATGCGCGTGTGCGCGTTTTTTCGTAAAATGCTTAAAATGGCCTAAAACGTATCTAAAATGAATTTGCGACGATTTTGAACATTTTAAAATTTTGCGCGCGCGCTGACGCGCGCACGTACGCATGCGCGCGCGTTTTTTGACCTGAAATTGACCGGACGGATATTGACCTTGATCATGATAAATATGAATGAGAAACAACTTTTCGTTATGAAGATATGATCATGAGAAGATATTCAGAAAATTTTACAAAATGGCGCCTAGATGACGTCATCAGTCAAGGTCAGGGTTCAAAACCTTATTTTGCTTTGTCCATATGCCTATATATATGTGTGCCAAATTTCAAGGCACTTGATTGAGCCATTTTCAAGTTATCTTGCTAACAAAAAAGTGATTGGAAATAAGAAAAATAAAGAATAACTAGAATTGTAATACTTGTTTAGAACAAGTATAGGTGGGCTGGTCGAACTAAAATTAAAGACATAATCAAGGGCTCATTTGAGATAGCTTATTGTCTCAGCTACAACATACTCGAAGTTCAGCGTAAACGAAGCTAAAACGAAGAAGATATTGGTCGCGAAAGACGGGAATGTAGAATCCAGTTTTGAAAAAAAGTCATGTCCCATAGAGAATACACGCAAAATGTGAAAAAATGACATACCTCCTTAAATCGCAAAAATACGCCATGATGCCTTTGTCAAAATGAAAAATCGTGATTATCACATTTGTAGAGAATTGTCTCAGATAGAACATATCAAAATTTGGAAGAAAATCGATCAATATTTACAGAGATACAATAAATTTTCCAAAAATATGCTGACGTCATAATATGCAAATTGAAATTTTGAGTTCGGAGGCCATTATGATGACGCCATGAGTTAATTGAGGGTCAAATGAGACATGAAATCATATCTCCGACTCATAATCTATCCAAATATGAAAAAAAACTTGGGAGTTCCCATCCATTCTGAAGAGTTACAATGAATTTTGTATAGGCATGTTTTTGCCCATATATGCTATGTATTACAAGAGCTCGCGCGCACGGACATGTTTCTTGAACGGAAGCTCATTGCGTTTTTACTAGTCAGAAAAAGGTGAACAAGGTATCAAAATGCTTGGAAAGATGGGCTAAATATGATAACAGAGAAAATTCGGCGATTCTATGTTGCAAAATGCCAGTACGCGCGAAAACGCGCGCGCATGCGCGTGTGCGCGTTTTTTCGTAAAATGCTTAAAATGGCCTAAAACGTATCCAAAATGAATTTGCGACGATTTTGAACATTTTAAAATTTTGCGCGCGCGCTGACGCGCGCACGTACGCATGCGCGCGCGTTTTTTGACCTGAAATTGACCGGACGGATATTGACCTTGATCATGATAAATATGAATGAGAAACAACTTTTCGTTATGAAGATATGATCATGAGAAGATATTCAGAAAATTTTACAAAATGGCGCCTAGATGACGTCATCAGTCAAGGTCAGGGTTCAAAACCTTATTTTGCTTTGTCCATATGCCTATATATATGTGTGCCAAATTTCAAGGCACTTGATTGAGCCATTTTCAAGTTATCTTGGTAACAAAAAAGTGATTGGAAATAAGAAAAATAAAGAATAATAATAATAATAAACTAGAATTGTAATACTTGTTTAGAACAAGTATAGGTGGGCTGGTCGAACTAAAATTAAAGACATAATCAAGGGCTCATTTGAGATAGCTTATTGTCTCAGCTACAACATACTCGAAGTTCAGCGTAAACGAAGCTAAAACGAAGAAGATATTGGTCGCGAAAGACGGGAATGTAGAATCCAGTTTTGAAAAAAAGTCATGTCCCATAGAGAATACACGCAAAATGTTAAAAAATGACATGCCTCCTTAAATCGCAAAAATACGCCATAATGCCTTTGTCAAAATGAAAAATCGTGGTTATTTTATTTGTAGAAAATTGTCTGAGCTAGAACATATCAAAATTTGGAAGAAAATCGATCAACATTTACAGAGATACAATCAATTTTCCAAAAATATGCTGACGTCATAATATGCAAATTGAAATTTTGAGTTCGGAGGCCATTATGATGACGCCATGAGTTAATTGAGGATCAAATGAGACATGAAATCATATCTCCGACTCATAATCTATCCAAATATGAAAAAAAACTTGGGAGTTCCCATCCATTCTGAAGAGTTACAATGAATTTTGTATAGGCATGTTTTTGCCCATATATGCTATGTATTACAAGAGCTCGCGCGCACGGACATGTTTCTTGAACGGAAGCTCATTGCGTTTTTACTAGTCAGAAAAAGGTGAACAAGGTATCAAAATGCTTGGAAAGATGGGCTAAATATGATAACAGAGAAAATTCGGCGATTCTATGTTGCAAAATGCCAGTACGCGCGAAAACGCGCGCGCATGCGCGTGTGCGCGTTTTTTCGTAAAATGCTTAAAATGGCCTAAAACGTATCCAAAATGAATTTGCGACGATTTTGAACATTTTAAAATTTTGCGCGCGCGCTGACGCGCGCACGTACGCATGCGCGCGCGTTTTTTGACCTGAAATTGACCGGACGGATATTGACCTTGATCATGATAAATATGAATGAGAAACAACTTTTCGTTATGAAGATATGATCATGAGAAGATATTCAGAAAATTTTACAAAATGGCGCCTAGATGACGTCATCAGTCAAGGTCAGGGTTCAAAACCTTATTTTGCTTTGTCCATATGCCTATATATATGTGTGCCAAATTTCAAGGCACTTGATTGAGCCATTTTCAAGTTATCTTGGTAACAAAAAAGTGATTGGAAATAAGAAAAATAAAGAATAACTAGAATTGTAATACTTGTTTAGAACAAGTATAGGTGGGCTGGTCGAACTAAAATTAAAGACATAATCAAGGGCTCATTTGAGATAGCTTATTGTCTCAGCTACAACATACTCGAAGTTCAGCGTAAACGAAGCTAAAACGAAGAAGATATTGGTCGCGAAAGACGGGAATGTAGAATCCAGTTTTGAAAAAAAGTCATGTCCCATAGAGAATACACGCAAAATGTGAAAAAATGACATACCTCCTTAAATCGCAAAAATACGCCATGATGCCTTTGTCAAAATGAAAAATCGTGATCATCACATTTGTAGAGAATTGTCTCAGATAGAACATATCAAAATTTGGAAGAAAATCGATCAACATTTACAGAGATACAATCAATTTTCCAAAAATATGCTGACGTCATAATATGCTAATTGAAATTTTGAGTTCGGAGGCCGTTATGATGACGCCATGAGTTAATTGAGGATCAAATGAGACATGAAATCATATCTCCGACTCATAATCTATCCAAATATGAAAAAAAACTTGGGAGTTCCCATCCATTCTGAAGAGTTACAATGAATTTTGTATAGGCATGTTTTTGCCCATATATGCTATGTATTACAAGAGCTCGCGCGCACGGACATGTTTCTTGAACGGAAGCTCATTGCGTTTTTACTAGTCAGAAAAAGGTGAACAAGGTATCAAAATGCTTGGAAAGATGGGCTAAATATGATAACAGAGAAAATTCGGCGATTCTATGTTGCAAAATGCCAGTACGCGCGAAAACGCGCGCGCATGCGCGTGTGCGCGTTTTTTCGTAAAATGCTTAAAATGGCCTAAAACGTATCCAAAATGAATTTGCGACGATTTTGAACATTTTAAAATTTTGCGCGCGCGCTGACGCGCGCACGTACGCATGCGCGCGCGTTTTTTGACCTGAAATTGACCGGACGGATATTGACCTTGATCATGATAAATATGAATGAGAAACAACTTTTCGTTATGAAGATATGATCATGAGAAGATATTCAGAAAATTTTACAAAATGGCGCCTAGATGACGTCATCAGTCAAGGTCAGGGTTCAAAACCTTATTTTGCTTTGTCCATATGCCTATATATATGTGTGCCAAATTTCAAGGCACTTGATTGAGCCATTTTCAAGTTATCTTGCTAACAAAAAAGTGATTGGAAATAAGAAAAATAAAGAATAATAATAATAACTAGAATTGTAATACTTGTTTAGAACAAGTATAGGTGGGCTGGTCGAACTAAAATTAAAGACATAATCAAGGGCTCATTTGAGATAGCTTATTGTCTCAGCTACAACATACTCGAAGTTCAGCGTAAACGAAGCTAAAACGAAGAAGATATTGGTCGCGAAAGACGGGAATGTAGAATCCAGTTTTGAAAAAAAGTCATGTCCCATAGAGAATACACGCAAAATGTTAAAAAATGACATGCCTCCTTAAATCGCAAAAATACGCCATGATGCCTTTGTCAAAATGAAAAATCGTGATCATCACATTTGTAGAGAATTGTCTCAGCTAGAACATATCAAAATTTGGAAGAAAATCGATCAACATTTACAGAGATACAATCAATTTTCCAAAAATATGCTGACGTCATAATATGCAAATTGAAATTTTGAGTTCGGAGGCCATTATGATGACGCCATGAGTTAATTGAGGGTCAAATGAGACATGAAATCATATCTCCGACTCATAATCTATCCAAATATGAAAAAAAACTTGGGAGTTCCCATCCATTCTGAAGAGTTACAATGAATTTTGTATAGGCATGTTTTTGCCCATATATGCTATGTATTACAAGAGCTCGCGCGCACGGACATGTTTCTTGAACGGAAGCTCATTGCGTTTTTACTAGTCAGAAAAAGGTGAACAAGGTATCAAAATGCTTGGAAAGATGGGCTAAATATGATAACAGAGAAAATTCGGCGATTCTATGTTGCAAAGTGCCAGTACGCGCGAAAACGCGCGCGCATGCGAGTGTGCGCGTTTTTTCGTAAAATGCTTAAAATGGCCTAAAACGTATCCAAAATGAATTTGCGACGATTTTGAACATTTTAAAATTTTGCGCGCGCGCTGACGCGCGCACGTACGCATGCGCGCGCGTTTTTTGACCTGAAATTGACCGGACGGATATTGACCTTGATCATGATAAATATGAATGAGAAACAACTTTTCGTTATGAAGATATGATCATGAGAAGATATTCAGAAAATTTTACAAAATGGCGCCTAGATGACGTCATCAGTCAAGGTCAGGGTTCAAAACCTTATTTTGCTTTGTCCATATGCCTATATATATGTGTGCCAAATTTCAAGGCACTTGATTGAGCCATTTTCAAGTTATCTTGCTAACAAAAAAGTGATTGGAAATAAGAAAAATAAAGAATAAATAAATAAAGGCAATTCTAACGAAATTATGAGGTGGTCTGTATGATGTACAGCCCACCTAATAATAAACTAGAATTGTAATACTTGTTTAGAACAAGTATAGGTGGGCTGGTCGAACTAAAATTAAAGACATAATCAAGGGCTCATTTGAGATAGCTTATTGTCTCAGCTACAACATACTCGAAGTTCAGCGTAAACGAAGCTAAAACGAAGAAGATATTGGTCGCGAAAGACGGGAATGTAGAATCCAGTTTTGAAAAAAAGTCATGTCCCATAGAGAATACACGCAAAATGTTAAAAAATGACATGCCTCCTTAAATCGCAAAAATACGCCATGATGCCTTTGTCAAAATGAAAAATCGTGATCATCACATTTGTAGAGAATTGTCTCAGATAGAACATATCAAAATTTGGAAGAAAATCGATCAATATTTACAGAGATACAATAAATTTTCCAAAAATATGCTGACGTCATAATATGCAAATTGAAATTTTGAGTTCGGAGGCCATTATGATGACGCCATGAGTTAATTGAGGGTCAAATGAGACATGAAATCATATCTCCGACTCATAATCTATCCAAATATGAAAAAAAACTTGGGAGTTCCCATCCATTCTGAAGAGTTACAATGAATTTTGTATAGGCATGTTTTTGCCCATATATGCTATGTATTACAAGAGCTCGCGCGCACGGACATGTTTCTTGAACGGAAGCTCATTGCGTTTTTACTAGTCAGAAAAAGGTGAACAAGGTATCAAAATGCTTGGAAAGATGGGCTAAATATGATAACAGAGAAAATTCGGCGATTCTATGTTGCAAAGTGCCAGTACGCGCGAAAACGCGCGCGCATGCGAGTGTGCGCGTTTTTTCGTAAAATGCTTAAAATGGCCTAAAACGTATCCAAAATGAATTTGCGACGATTTTGAACATTTTAAAATTTTGCGCGCGCGCTGACGCGCGCACGTACGCATGCGCGCGCGTTTTTTGACCTGAAATTGACCGGACGGATATTGACCTTGATCATGATAAATATGAATGAGAAACAACTTTTCGTTATGAAGATATGATCATGAGAAGATATTCAGAAAATTTTACAAAATGGCGCCTAGATGACGTCATCAGTCAAGGTCAGGGTTCAAAACCTTATTTTGCTTTGTCCATATGCCTATATATATGTGTGCCAAATTTCAAGGCACTTGATTGAGCCATTTTCAAGTTATCTTGCTAACAAAAAAGTGATTGGAAATAAGAAAAATAAAGAATAAATAAATAAAGGCAATTCTAACGAAATTATGAGGTGGTCTGTATGATGTACAGCCCACCTAATAATAACTAGAATTGTAATACTTGTTTAGAACAAGTATAGGTGGGCTGGTCGAACTAAAATTAAAGACATAATCAAGGGCTCATTTGAGATAGCTTATTGTCTCAGCTACAACATACTCGAAGTTCAGCGTAAACGAAGCTAAAACGAAGAAGATATTGGTCGCGAAAGACGGGAATGTAGAATCCAGTTTTGAAAAAAAGTCATGTCCCATAGAGAATACACGCAAAATGTGAAAAAATGACATACCTCCTTAAATCGCAAAAATACGCCATGATGCCTTTGTCAAAATGAAAAATCGTGATCATTACATTTGTAGAGAATTGTCTCAGATAGAACATATCAAAATTTGGAAGAAAATCGATCAATATTTACAGAGATACAATAAATTTTCCAAAAATATGCTGACGTCATAATATGCAAATTGAAATTTTGAGTTCGGAGGCCATTATGATGACGCCATGAGTTAATTGAGGGTCAAATGAGACATGAAATCATATCTCCGACTCATAATCTATCCAAATATGAAAAAAAACTTGGGAGTTCCCATCCATTCTGAAGAGTTACAATGAATTTTGTATAGGCATGTTTTTGCCCATATATGCTATGTATTACAAGAGCTCGCGCGCACGGACATGTTTCTTGAACGGAAGCTCATTGCGTTTTTACTAGTCAGAAAAAGGTGAACAAGGTATCAAAATGCTTGGAAAGATGGGCTAAATATGATAACAGAGAAAATTCGGCGATTCTATGTTGCAAAATGCCAGTACGCGCGAAAACGCGCGCGCATGCGCGTGTGCGCGTTTTTTCGTAAAATGCTTAAAATGGCCTAAAACGTATCCAAAATGAATTTGCGACGATTTTGAACATTTAAAAATTTTGCGCGCGCGCTGACGCGCGCACGTACGCATGCGCGCGCGTTTTTTGACCTGAAATTGACCGGACGGATATTGACCTTGATCATGATAAATATGAATGAGAAACAACTTTTCGTTATGAAGATATGATCATGAGAAGATATTCAGAAAATTTTACAAAATGGCGCCTAGATGACGTCATCAGTCAAGGTCAGGGTTCAAAACCTTATTTTGCTTTGTCCATATGCCTATATATATGTGTGCCAAATTTCAAGGCACTTGATTGAGCCATTTTCAAGTTAACCTGCTAACAAAAAAGTGATTGGAAATAAGAAAAATAAAGAATAAATAAATAAAGGCAATTCTAACGAAATTATGAGGTGGTCTGTATGATGTACAGCCCACCTAATAAATAAAGGCAATTCTAACGAAATTATGAGGTGGTCTGTATGATGTACAGCCCACCTAATAAATAAATAAATAAATAAATAAAGGCAATTCTAACGAAATTATGAGGTGGTCTGTATGATGTACAGCCCACCTAATAAAGGCAATTCTAACGAAATTATGAGGTGGTCTGTATGATGTACAGCCCACCTAATAAATAAAGGCAATTCTAACGAAATTATGAGGTGGTCTGTATGATGTACAGCCCACCTAATAAAGGCAATTCTAACGAAATTATGAGGTGGTCTGTATGATGTACAGCCCACCTAATAAAGGCAATTCTAACGAAATTATGAGGTGGTCTGTATGATGTACAGCCCACCTAATAAATAAATAAAGGCAATTCTAACGAAATTATGAGGTGGTCTGTATGATGTACAGCCCACCTAATAAATAAATAAAGGCAATTCTAACGAAATTATGAGGTGGTCTGTATGATGTACAGCCCACCTAACTAGATGTTGAATTCGTCACATTTGACGAATTAAGGTTATACATATCGAAAAAAAAGAAGAAAAAAGAAAGTAAAAAAAAACATTGCCTTGGATTCGAACCCACGCCCCTTGGATCTTGCGTCCCAACTTGTTCCACGAGACCAACATAACATCTCTTGTGAGAAATGGAAAATCTGGGAATATATATCAGTGATTGGACTTGTCAATGTACGATATTCAGCCGTCTAGACTTTTTTCTCCAAAACGCGGAGGAATGATGACGTCATTCTTTTTTCATAAAATGAATCATAAACACTACTTAAGTTGTTATAATCTGTAGTTTTATGCTGGATTTGGCATGAAGGTAATGCTATCTTTCATAATTAGCCGAAAGTCTGGATAAATCTGGTGAATAACAGCTTTTGTTGATTATTAAGTGCAAGTCATGCATTTCTGGAATCCTTGAGACAAGACAATTGACCGAATTATTCGCCGATAGATGGCGCTATTGCAAGAAAAGTCATGGAGCATTGCAGGATAATTGTAAATTGAAAACAACTAATGTATTTTAATGTTTTAGCTCTGAAAATTGTTTCGACTGACTTCTTTGGATATTATAATATGATTTTCAATGACTAATGATTTATCTGGGCCAGCATTAAAGTGATAATTCTCATCTTCTTTCCTGAACGGCAACATGACATTTGCTTATAGTAACTTCTCACAATAACTGCTATATAAAAGTTATATTTCAAGCCTGGCATTTGTGATCTTGAGGACTATGCATTGGTAACCAGTATTAGGAGTAGCGCTCTTGTGAGTCAGCTAGTAGTTAATATATGCTTGATGGAAGTGATGGTAAGTGAGACATGTTAATACCCTTAAATAAATAAAGCATTTGGTACTATTTTATCTACTTTGTATGTCCAATGTTGGCTTTTCATGGCCGTTTGACACACGCATACATGATGAACGGAGCGTTTTCGTCCGTGAGTGTTATGTTATTAAATGGACCTCGAGTCTAAATTGTTCTAAAAGTCTACACAGATTCGTGAACGTGCAAATAATTAATGGTTAGTTAAATACGAAACAGTGAGTTATTTTGACATATGAACCTAATTTACATATCCTGAACGCCATTTTCATAATCCGATCTTATCTTATGAAATGTTCCTTTCATTATACCCTACATGTGTGCTGAATTTCACGTCCATGGCGTACGTGGTTATTGAGTATTCATGCTTGATTTATTTGACCTTTGAGGGTAAATATGACAATGAAATATGCATTTTCGCGATTTGGTGTTAACTTATGAAATGATGGGGTTGCAAATCCCTATCTACATGCGAAATCTTAAATTGATAGCATAATTTCTTCAGCAGTTATATGTCGATAACATACGTTTTGGCTAAACCTCAATTTTTATCAGATTTGGACTCTTATTTACAATCAAACAATTCATCAGGATCCAGATAACATAACGAATTGTTGTGAAAAGATTGCGAATAGAGCAGGACATCAGCTACGATATATCAAAATTTGGGAGTACATTGATGGAGAATAAGTGAGATATGGTCAAAAGTACACTATGGTCGATTTCAACATTGATTGAAATTGAGTAAAATTCGCATTTTCAACTTTAACCGTCAATACGATGACTTTATAACATTTACTCGGCATAGATGAGGTATGAATTCGTATCTACAACTCATAATCTATCCGAATATTAAAAGAAAATTGGATGTTTGTGGACTTTTTAAAAAGTTATGGCCGAATAAAAAAAGGATGTTTTTACCATGTTTTGCCATTTTGCGTGCGCGCGTAATTTTGACTTTGACGCGCGCGTACTCCGTTATTATGAGTCAACAATGACTCAAATTGATAGGGTGTGTTGAGGGATCCATAAGGAATCCAAAACATGTGAAAAAACGATAATTTTCTTATTCATTCGCGTTACGCGCGCAAATACGCGCGCGCCGACGCGCACGCGCGGAATTTTTTGAAACGCTTAAAATTGTCTGAAACATATAGTAAATTACTCGGGTTGGGGTTTTGAGCATTTAAAAAAAAAAAATTAATTGACGGACGCGTACGCGCGCGTCTCCGAGTGTAATTGCACGCGCATGAGCTTAAAAGATGACTATTGACCTGATTAATATTGATACGAAATTTGAATTGAAATTGATATTTCATAACTGAGATAAAATGATTATTAAAATTTGACAAAATGGCGTCCTGATGACGTCACAGTCATGTGACGTCACTGAAAAGGTTACCAGTTCTAAGTTAGATCATGATCTATCATCATGTGAAGATTCATGACAATTGATTTATGTGATCTTGAGATATGCGACGCACAAAATTAGGAAGAAGAAGAAGAAGAATAAATAATAAAAATCTTGACGAAATCAATAAGGTTATACATATATATATGTATAACCTAATTAAAGACATAATCAAGGGCTCATTTGAGATAGCTTATTGTCTCAGCTACAACATACTCGAAGTTCAGCGTAAACGAAGCTAAAACGAGGAAGATATTGGTCGCGAAAGACGGGAATGTAGAATCCAGTTTTGAAAAAAAGTCATGTCCCATAGAGAATACACGCAAAATGTTAAAAAATGACATGCCTCCTTAAATCGCAAAAATACGCCATGATGCCTTTGTCAAAATGAAAAATCGTGGTTATTACATTTGTAGAAAATTGTCTGAGCTAGAACATATCAAAATTTGGAAGAAAATCGATCAATATTTACAGAGATACAATAAATTTTCCAAAAATATGCTGACGTCATAATATGCAAATTGAAATTTTGAGTTCGGAGGCCATTATGATGACGCCATGAGTTAATTGAGGGTCAAATGAGACATGAAATCATATCTCCGACTCATAATCTATCCAAATATGAAAAAAAACTTGGGAGTTCCCATCCATTCTGAAGAGTTACAATGAATTTTGTATAGGCATGTTTTTGCCCATATATGCTATGTATTACAAGAGCTCGCGCGCACGGACATGTTTCTTGAACGGAAGCTCATTGCGTTTTTACTAGTCAGAAAAAGGTGAACAAGGTATCAAAATGCTTGGAAAGATGGGCTAAATTTGATAACAGAGAAAATTCGGCGATTCTATGTTGCAAAATGCCAGTACGCGCGAAAACGCGCGCGCATGCGCGTGTGCGCGTTTTTTCGTAAAATGCTTAAAATGGCCTAAAACGTATCTAAAATGAATTTGCGACGATTTTGAACATTTTAAAATTTTGCGCGCGCGCTGACGCGCGCACGTACGCATGCGCGCGCGTTTTTTGACCTGAAATTGACCGGACGGATATTGACCTTGATCATGATAAATATGAATGAGAAACAACTTTTCGTTATGAAGATATGATCATGAGAAGATATTCAGAAAATTTTACAAAATGGCGCCTAGATGACGTCATCAGTCAAGGTCAGGGTTCAAAACCTTATTTTGCTTTGTCCATATGCCTATATATATGTGTGCCAAATTTCAAGGCACTTGATTGAGCCATTTTCAAGTTATCTTGCTAACAAAAAAGTGATTGGAAATAAGAAAAATAAAGAATAATAAATAAATAAATAAATAAATAAAGGCAATTCTAACGAAATTATGAGGTGGTCTGTATGATGTACAGCCCACCTAATAAAGGCAATTCTAACGAAATTATGAGGTGGTCTGTATGATGTACAGCCCACCTAATAAATAAAGGCAATTCTAACGAAATTATGAGGTGGTCTGTATGATGTACAGCCCACCTAATAAAGGCAATTCTAACGAAATTATGAGGTGGTCTGTATGATGTACAGCCCACCTAATAAAGGCAATTCTAACGAAATTATGAGGTGGTCTGTATGATGTACAGCCCACCTAATAAATAAATAAAGGCAATTCTAACGAAATTATGAGGTGGTCTGTATGATGTACAGCCCACCTAATAAATAAATAAAGGCAATTCTAACGAAATTATGAGGTGGTCTGTATGATGTACAGCCCACCTAACTAGATGTTGAATTCGTCACATTTGACGAATTAAGGTTATACATATCGAAAAAAAAGAAGAAAAAAGAAAGTAAAAAAAAACATTGCCTTGGATTCGAACCCACGCCCCTTGGATCTTGCGTCCCAACTTGTTCCACGAGACCAACATAACATCTCTTGTGAGAAATGGAAAATCTGGGAATATATATCAGTGATTGGACTTGTCAATGTACGATATTCAGCCGTCTAGACTTTTTTCTCCAAAACGCGGAGGAATGATGACGTCATTCTTTTTTCATAAAATAAATCATAAACACTACTTAAACTGTTATAATCTGTAGTTTTATGCTGGATTTGGCATGAAGGTCATGCTATCTTTCATAATTAGCCGAAAGTCTGGATAAATCTGGTGAATAATAGCTTTTGTTGATTATTAAGTGCAAGTCATGCATTTCTGGAATCCTTGAGACAAGACAATTGACCGAATTATTCGCCGATAGATGGCGCTATTGCACGAAAAATCATGGCGCATTGCAGGATAATTGTAAATTGAAAACAACTAATGTATTTTAATGTTTTAGCTCTAAAAAATTGTTTCGACTGACTTCTTCGGATATTATAATATGATTTTCAATGACTTATAATTTATCTGGGCCAGAATTAAATTGATAATTCTCATCTTCTTTCCTGAACGGCAACATGACATTTGCTTAGTAACTTCTCACAATAACTGCTATATAAAAATTATATTTCAAGCCTGGCATTTGTGATCTTGAGGACTATGCATTGGTAACCAGGATCAGGAGTAGCGCTCTTGTGAGTCAGCTAGTAGTAAATATATGCTTGATGGAAGTGATGGTAAGTGAGACATGTTAATACCCTTAAATAAATAAAGCATTTGGTACTATTTTATCTACTTTGTATGTCCAATGTTGGCTTTTCATGGCCGTTTGACACACGCATACATGATGAATGGAGCGTTTTCGTGCGTGAGTGTTATGTTATTAAATGGACCTCGAGTCTAAATTGTTCTAAAAGTCTACACAGATTCTTGAACGTGCACATAATTAATGGTTAGTTAAATACGGAACAGTGAGTTATTTTGACATATGAACCTAATTTACATATCCTGAACGCCATTTTCATAATCCGATCTTATCTTATGAAATGTTCCTTTCATTATAACCTACATGTGTGCTGAATTTCACGTCCATGGCGTACGTGGTTATTGAGTATTCATGCTGGATTTATTTGACCTTTGACGGTATATATGACAATAAAATATGCATTTTCGCGATTTGGTGTTAACTTATGAAATGATGGGCTTGCAAATCCCTATCTACATGCGAAATCTCAAATTGATAGCATAATTTCTTCAGCAGTTATAGGTCGATAACATACGTTTTGGCTAAACCTCAATTTTTATCAGATTTGGACTCTTATTTACAATCAAACAATTCATCAGGATCCAGTTAACATAACCAATTGTTTTGAAAAGATTGCGAATAGAGCAGGATATCAGCTACGATATATCAAAATTTGGGAGAAAATTGATGGAGAATAAGCGAGATATGGTCAATAGTCCACTGTGATCGATTTCAACATTGATTGAAATTGATTAAAATTCGTATTTTCAACTTTAACCGTCAATACGATGACTTTATAACATTTACTTGGCATAAATGAGGTATGAATTCGTATCTACAACTCATAATCTATCCGAATATTAAAAGAAAATTGGATGTTTGTGGACTTTTAAAAAAGTTATGGCCGAATAAAAAAAGTATGTTTTTACCATATTTTGCCAATTTGCGTGCGCGCGTAATTTTGACTTTGACGCGCGCGTACTCCGTTATTATGAGTCAACAATGACTCAAATTGATAGGGTGTGTTGAGGGGATCTATAAGGAATGCAAAACATGTGAAAAAACGACAATTTTACTATTCATTCGTGTTACGCGCGCAAATACGCGCGCGCCGACGCGCACGCGCGGAATTTTTTGAAACGCTTAAAATTGTCTAAAACATATAGTAAATTACTCGGGTTAGGGTTTTGATCATTTTGTAATTTTTTTTTCATTTGACGGACGCGTACGCGCGCGTCTCCGAGTTTAAGCACACGCGCATCAACTTGAAATATGACGATTGACCTAATTTATATTGAAGCGAAATTTGAAGTGAAATTGATGATGCATGACTGAGTTATGATGATTATTGAAATTCGACAAAATGGCGTCCTGATGACGTCACAGTGATCTGACGAGATTAAAATGATTACGTTGCACTAAGTCAGATGATGATCTATCATCATGTGAAGTTTCATGAAGATTGATTCATCTGATCTTGAGATATGCGACGAACAAAATCGGAAGAATAATAATAATAATAATAAAAAATAAGAATTGTAATACTTGTTTAGAACAAGTATAGGTGGGCTGGTCGAACTAAAATTAAAGACATAATCAAGGGCTCATTTGAGATAGCTTATTGTCTCAGCTACAACATACTCGAAGTTCAGCGTAAACGAAGCTAAAACGAAGAAGATATTGGTCGCGAAAGACGGGAATGTAGAATCCAGTTTTGAAAAAAAAGTCATGTCCCATAGAGAATACACGCAAAATGATAAAAAATGACATACCTCCTTAAATCGCAAAAATACGCCATGATGCCTTTGTCAAAATGAAAAATCGTGATCATCACATTTGTAGAGAATTGTCTCAGATAGAACATATCAAAATTTGGAAGAAAATCGATCAATATTTACAGAGATACAATAAATTTTCCAAAAATATGCTGACGTCATAATATGCAAATTGAAATTTTGAGTTCGGAGGCCATTATGATGACGCCATGAGTTAATTGAGGGTCAAATGAGACATGAAATCATATCTCCGACTCATAATCTATCCAAATATGAAAAAAAACTTGGGAGTTCCCATCCATTCTGAAGAGTTACAATGAATTTTGTATAGGCATATTTTTGCCCATATATGCTATGTATTACAAGAGCTCGCGCGCACGGACATGTTTCTTGAACGGAAGCTCATTGCGTTTTTACTAGTCAGAAAAAGGTGAACAAGGTATCAAAATGCTTGGAAAGATGGGCTAAATATGATAACAGAGAAAATTCGGCGATTCTATGTTGCAAAATGCCAGTACGCGCGAAAACGCGCGCGCATGCGCGTGTGCGCGTTTTTTCGTAAAATGCTTAAAATGGCCTAAAACGTATCCAAAATGAATTTGCGACGATTTTGAACATTTTAAAATTTTGCGCGCGCGCTGACGCGCGCACGTACGCATGCGCGCGCGTTTTTTGACCTGACATTGACCGGACGGATATTGACCTTAATCATGATAAATATGAATGAGAAACAACTTTTCGTTATGAAGATATGATCATGAGAAGATATTCAGAAAATTTTACAAAATGGCGCCTAGATGACGTCATCAGTCAAGGTCAGGGTTCAAAACCTTATTTTGCTTTGTCCATATGCCTATATATATGTGTGCCAAATTTCAAGGCACTTGATTGAGCCATTTTCAAGTTATCTTGCTAACAAAAAAGTGATTGGAAATAAGAAAAATAAAGAATAATAATAATAACTAGAATTGTAATACTTGTTTAGAACAAGTATAGGTGGGCTGGTCGAACTAAAATTAAAGACATAATCAAGGGCTCATTTGAGATAGCTTATTGTCTCAGCTACAACATACTCGAAGTTCAGCGTAAACGAAGCTAAAACGAAGAAGATATTGGTCGCGAAAGACGGGAATGTAGAATCCAGTTTTGAAAAAAAGTCATGTCCCATAGAGAATACACGCAAAATGTGAAAAAATGACATACCTCCTTAAATCGCAAAAATACGCCATGATGCCTTTGTCAAAATGAAAAATCGTGATCATGACATTTGTAGAGAATTGTCTCAGATAGAACATATCATAATTTGGAAGAAAATCGATCAATATTTACAGAGATACAATAAATTTTCCAAAAATATGCTGACGTCATAATATGCAAATTGAAATTTTGAGTTCGGAGGCCATTATGATGACGCCATGAGTTAATTGAGGGTCAAATGAGACATGAAATCATATCTCCGACTCATAATCTATCCAAATATGAAAAAAACTTGGGAGTTCCCATCCATTCCGAAGAGTTACAATGAATTTTGTATAGGCATGTTTTTGCCCATATATGCTATGTATTACAAGAGCTCGCGCGCACGGACATGTTTCTTGAACGGAAGCTCATTGCGTTTTTACTAGTCAGAAAAAGGTGAACAAGGTATCAAAATGCTTGGAAAGATAGGCTAAATATGATAACAGAGAAAATTCGGCGATTCTATGTTGCAAAATGCCAGTACGCGCGAAAACGCGCGCGCATGCGCGTGTGCGCGTTTTTTCGTAAAATGCTTAAAATGGCCTAAAACATATCCAAAATGAATTTGCGACGATTTTGAACATTTTAAAATTTTGCGCGCGCGCTGACGCGCGCACGTACGCATGCGCGCGCGTTTTTTGACCTGAAATTGACCGGACGGATATTGACCTTGATCATGATAAATATGAATGAGAAACAACTTTTCGTTATGAAGATATGATCATGAGAAGATATTCAGAAAATTTTACAAAATGGCGCCTAGATGACGTCATCAGTCAAGGTCAGGGTTCAAAACCTTATTTTGCTTTGTCCATATGCCTATATATATGTGTGCCAAATTTCAAGGCACTTGATTGAGCCATTTTCAAGTTATCGTGGTAACAAAAAAGTGATTGGAAATAAGAAAAATAAAGAATAATAATAATAATAACTAGAATTGTAATACTTGTTTAGAACAAGTATAGGTGGGCTGGTCGAACTAAAATTAAAGACATAATCAAGGGCTCATTTGAGATAGCTTATTGTCTCAGCTACAACATACTCGAAGTTCAGCGTAAACGAAGCTAAAACGAAGAAGATATTGGTCGCGAAAGACGGGAATGTAGAATCCAGTTTTGAAAAAAAAGTCATGTCCCATAGAGAATACACGCAAAATGTGAAAAAATGACATACCTCCTTAAATCGCAAAAATACGCCATGATGCCTTTGTCAAAATGAAAAATCGTGATCATCACATTTGTAGAGAATTGTCTCAGCTAGAACATATCAAAATTTGGAAGAAAATCGATCAACATTTACAGAGATACAATCAATTTTCCAAAAATATGCTGACGTCATAATATGCAAATTGAAATTTTGAGTTCGGAGGCCATTATGATGACGCCATGAGTTAATTGAGGGTCAAATGAGACATGAAATCATATCTCCGACTCATAATCTATCCAAATATGAAAAAAAACTTGGGAGTTCCCATCCATTCTGAAGAGTTACAATGAATTTTGTATAGGCATGTTTTTGCCCATATATGCTATGTATTACAAGAGCTCGCGCGCACGGACATGTTTCTTGAACGGAAGCTCATTGCATTTTTACTAGTCAGAAAAAGGTGAACAAGGTATCAAAATGCTTGGAAAGATGGGCTAAATATGATAACAGAGAAAATTCGGCGATTCTATGTTGCAAAATGCCAGTACGCGCGAAAATGCTTAAAATGGCCTAAAACGTATCCAAAATGAATTTGCGACGATTTTGAACATTTTAAAATTTTGCGCGCGCGCTGACGCGCGCACGTACGCATGCGCGCGCGTTTTTTGACCTGAAATTGACCGGACGGATATTGACCTTGATCATGATAAATATGAATGAGAAACAACTTTTCGTTATGAAGATATGATCATGAGAAGATATTCAGAAAATTTTACAAAATGGCGCCTAGATGACGTCATCAGTCAAGGTCAGGGTTCAAAACCTTATTTTGCTTTGTCCATATGCCTATATATATGTGTGCCAAATTTCAAGGCACTTGATTGAGCCATTTTCAAGTTATCGTGGTAACAAAAAAGTGATTGGAAATAAGAAAAATAAAGAATAATAATAATAACTAGAATTGTAATACTTGTTTAGAACAAGTATAGGTGGGCTGGTCGAACTAAAATTAAAGACATAATCAAGGGCTCATTTGAGATAGCTTATTGTCTCAGCTACAACATACTCGAAGTTCAGCGTAAACGAAGCTAAAACGAAGAAGATATTGGTCGCGAAAGACGGGAATGTAGAATCCAGTTTTGAAAAAAAGTCATGTCCCATAGAGAATACACGCAAAATGTTAAAAAATGACATACCTCCTTAAATCGCAAAAATACGACATGATGCCTTTGTCAAAATGAAAAATCGTGATCATCACATTTGTAGAGAATTGTCTCAGATAGAACATATCAAAATTTGGAAGAAAATCGATCAATATTTACAGAGATACAATAAATTTTCCAAAAATATGCTGACGTCATAATATGCAAATTGAAATTTTGAGTTCGGAGGCCATTATGATGACGCCATGAGTTAATTGAGGGTCAAATGAGACATGAAATCATATCTCCGACTCATAATCTATCCAAATATGAAAAAAAACTTGGGAGTTCACATCCATTCTGAAGAGTTACAATGAATTTTGTATAGGCATGTTTTTGCCCATATATGCTATGTATTACAAGAGCTCGCGCGCACGGACATGTTTCTTGAACGGAAGCTCATTGCGTTTTTACTAGTCAGAAAAAGGTGAACAAGGTATCAAAATGCTTGGAAAGATGGGCTAAATATGATAACAGAGAAAATTCGGCGATTCTATGTTGCAAAATGCCAGTACGCGCGAAAACGCGCGCGCATGCGCGTGTGCGCGTTTTTTCGTAAAATGCTTAAAATGGCCTAAAACGTATCCAAAATGAATTTGCGACGATTTTGAACATTTTAAAATTTTGCGCGCGCGCTGACGCGCGCACGTACGCATGCGCGCGCGTTTTTTGACCTGAAATTGACCGGACGGATATTGACCTTGATCATGATAAATATGAATGAGAAACAACTTTTCGTTATGAAGATATGATCATGAGAAGATATTCAGAAAATTTTACAAAATGGCGCCTAGATGACGTCATCAGTCAAGGTCAGGGTTCAAAACCTTATTTTGCTTTGTCCATATGCCTATATATATGTGTGCCAAATTTCAAGGCACTTGATTGAGCCATTTTCAAGTTATCTTGCTCACAAAAAAGTGATTGGAAATAAGAAAAATAAACTAGAATTGTAATACTTGTTTAGAACAAGTATAGGTGGGCTGGTCGAACTAAAATTAAAGACATAATCAAGGGCTCATTTGAGATAGCTTATTGTCTCAGCTACAACATACTCGAAGTTCAGCGTAAACGAAGCTAAAACGAAGAAGATATTGGTCGCGAAAGACGGGAATGTAGAATCCAGTTTTGAAAAAAAGTCATGTCCCATAGAGAATACACGCAAAATGTTAAAAAATGACATGCCTCCTTAAATCGCAAAAATACGCCATGATGCCTTTGTCAAAATGAAAAATCGTGATTATCACATTTGTAGAGAATTGTCTCAGATAGAACATATCAAAATTTGGAAGAAAATCGATCAATATTTACAGAGATACAATAAATTTTCCAAAAATATGCTGACGTCATAATATGCAAATTGAAATTTTGAGTTCGGAGGCCATTATGATGACGCCATGAGTTAATTGAGGATCAAATGAGACATGAAATCATATCTCCGACTCATAATCTATCCAAATATGAAAAAAAACTTGGGAGTTCCCATCCATTCTGAAGAGTTACAATGAATTTTGTATAGGCATGTTTTTGCCCATATATGCTATGTATTACAAGAGCTCGCGCGCACGGACATGTTTCTTGAACGGAAGCTCATTGCGTTTTTACTAGTCAGAAAAAGGTGAACAAGGTATCAAAATGCTTGGAAAGATGGGTTAAATATGATAACAGAGAAAATTCGGCGATTCTATGTTGCAAAATGCCAGTACGCGCGAAAACGCGCGCGCATGCGCGTGTGCGCGTTTTTTCGTAAAATGCTTAAAATGGCCTAAAACGTATCCAAAATGAATTTGCGACGATTTTGAACATTTTAAAATTTTGCGCGCGCGCTGACGCGCGCACGTACGCATGCGCGCGCGTTTTTTGACCTGAAATTGACCGGACGGATATTGACCTTGATCATGATAAATATGAATGAGAAACAACTTTTCGTTATGAAGATATGATCATGAGAAGATATTCAGAAAATTTTACAAAATGGCGCCTAGATGACGTCATCAGTCAAGGTCAGGGTTCAAAACCTTATTTTGCTTTGTCCATATGCCTATATATATGTGTGCCAAATTTCAAGGCACTTGATTGAGCCATTTTCAAGTTATCTTGCTAACAAAAAAGTGATTGGAAATAAGAAAAATAAAGAATAATAAATAAAGGCAATTCTAACGAAATTATGAGGTGGTCTGTATGATGTACAGCCCACCTAATAATAATAATAATAATAATAAATAAAGGCAATTCTAACGAAATTATGAGGTGGTCTGTATGATGTACAGCCCACCTAATAATAATAAATAAAGGCAATTCTAACGAAATTATGAGGTGGTCTGTATGATGTACAGCCCACCTAACTAGAATTGTAATACTTGTTTAGAACAAGTATAGGTGGGCTGGTCGAACTAAAATTAAAGACATAATCAAGGGCTCATTTGAGATAGCTTATTGTCTCAGCTACAACATACTCGAAGTTCAGCGTAAACGAAGCTAAAACGAAGATGATATTGGTCGCGAAAGACGGGAATGTAGAATCCAGTTTTGAAAAAAAGTCATGTCCCATAGAGAATACACGCAAAATGTTAAAAAATGACATGCCTCCTTAAATCGCAAAAATACGCCATGATGCCTTTGTCAAAATGAAAAATCGTGATTATCACATTTGTAGAGAATTGTCTCAGCTAGAACATATCAAAATTTGGAAGAAAATCGATCAACATTTACAGAGATACAATAAATTTTCCAAAAATATGCTGACGTCATAATATGCAAATTGAAATTTTGAGTTCGGAGGCCATTATGATGACGCCATGAGTTAATTGAGGGTCAAATGAGACATGAAATCATATCTCCGACTCATAATCTATCCAAATATAAAAAAAAACTTGGGAGTTCCCATCCATTCTGAAGAGTTACAATGAATTTTGTATAGGCATGTTTTTGCCCATATATGCTATGTATTACAAGAGCTCGCGCGCACGGACATGTTTCTTGAACGGAAGCTCATTGCGTTTTTACTAGTCAGAAAAAGGTGAACAAGGTATCAAAATGCTTGGAAAGATGGGCTAAATATGATAACAGAAAAAATTCGGCGATTCTATGTTGCAAAATGCCAGTACGCGCGAAAACGCGCGCGCATGCGCGTGTGCGCGTTTTTTCGTAAAATGCTTAAAATGGCCTAAAACGTATCCAAAATGAATTTGCGACGATTTTGAACATTTTAAAATTTTGCGCGCGCGCTGACGCGCGCACGTACGCATGCGCGCGCGTTTTTTGACCTGAAATTGACCGGACGGATATTGACCTTGATCATGATAAATATGAATGAGAAACAACTTTTCGTTATGAAGATATGATCATGAGAAGATATTCAGAAAATTTTACAAAATGGCGCCTAGATGACGTCATCAGTCAAGGTCAGGGTTCAAAACCTTATTTTGCTTTGTCCATATGCCTATATATATGTGTGCCAAATTTCAAGGCACTTGATTGAGCCATTTTCAAGTTATCTTGCTAACAAAAAAGTGATTGGAAATAAGAAAAATAAAGAATAATAATAATAATAACTAGAATTGTAATACTTGTTTAGAACAAGTATAGGTGGGCTGGTCGAACTAAAATTAAAGACATAATCAAGGGCTCATTTGAGATAGCTTATTGTCTCAGCTACAACATACTCGAAGTTCAGCGTAAACGAAGCTAAAACGAAGAAGATATTGGTCGCGAATGACGGGAATGTAGAATCCAGTTTTGAAAAAAAGTCATGTCCCATAGAGAATACACGCAAAATGTTAAAAAATGACATGCCTCCTTAAATCGCAAAAATACGCCATGATGCCTTTGTCAAAATGAAAAATCGTGATCATCACATTTGTAGAGAATTGTCTCAGATAGAACATATCAAAATTTGGAAGAAAATCGATCAATATTTACAGAGATACAATAAATTTTCCAAAAATATGCTGACGTCATAATATGCAAATTGAAATTTTGAGTTCGGACGCCATTATGATGACGCCATGAGTTAATTGAGGGTCAAATGAGACATGAAATCATATCTCCGACTCATAATCTATCCAAATATGAAAAAAAACTTGGGAGTTCCCATCCATTCTGAAGAGTTACAATGAATTTTGTATAGGCATGTTTTTGCCCATATATGCTATGTATTACAAGAGCTCGCGCGCACGGACATGTTTCTTGAACGGAAGCTCATTGCGTTTTTACTAGTCAGAAAAAGGTGAACAAGGTATCAAAATGCTTGGAAAGATGGGCTAAATATGATAACAGAGAAAATTCGGCGATTCTATGTTGCAAAATGCCAGTACGCGCGAAAACGCGCGCGCATGCGCGTGTGCGCGTTTTTTCGTAAAATGCTTAAAATGGCCTAAAACGTATCCAAAATGAATTTGCGACGATTTTGAACATTTTAAAATTTTGCGCGCGCGCTGACGCGCGCACGTACGCATGCGCGCGCGTTTTTTGACCTGAAATTGACCGGACGGATATTGACCTTGATCATGATAAATATGAATGAGAAACAACATTTCGTTATGAAGATATGATCATGAGAAGATATTCAGAAAATTTTACAAAATGGCGCCTAGATGACGTCATCAGTCAAGGTCAGGGTTCAAAACCTTATTTTGCTTTGTCCATATGCCTATATATATGTGTGCCAAATTTCAAGGCACTTGATTGAGCCATTTTCAAGTTATCTTGCTAACAAAAAAGTGATTGGAAATAAGAAAAATAAAGAATAATAATAATAACTAGAATTGTAATACTTGTTTAGAACAAGTATAGGTGGGCTGGTCGAACTAAAATTAAAGACATAATCAAGGGCGCATTTGAGATAGCTTATTGTCTCAGCTACAACATACTCGAAGTTCAGCGTAAACGAAGCTAAAACGAAGAAGATATTGGTCGCGAAAGACGGGAATGTAGAATCCAGTTTTGAAAAAAAGTCATGTCCCATAGAGAATACACGCAAAATGTTAAAAAATGACATGCCTCCTTAAATCGCAAAAATACGCCATGATGCCTTTGTCAAAATGAAAAATCGTGATCATCACATTTGTAGAGAATTGTCTCAGCTAGAACATATCAAAATTTGGAAGAAAATCGATCAACATTTACAGAGATACAATCAATTTTCCAAAAATATGCTGACGTCATAATATGCAAATTGAAATTTTGAGTTCGGAGGCCATTATGATGACGCCATGAGTTAATTGAGGGTCAAATGAGACATGAAATCATATCTCCGACTCATAATCTATCCAAATATGAAAAAAAACTTGGGAGTTCCCATCCATTCTGAAGAGTTACAATGAATTTTGTATAGGCATGTTTTTGCCCATATATGCTATGTATTACAAGAGCTCGCGCGCACGGACATGTTTCTTGAACGGAAGCTCATTGCGTTTTTACTAGTCAGAAAAAGGTGAACAAGGTATCAAAATGCTTGGAAAGATGGGCTAAATATGATAACAGAGAAAATTCGGCGATTCTATGTTGCAAAATGCCAGTACGCGCGAAAACGCGCGCGCATGCGCGTGTGCGCGTTTTTTCGTAAAATGCTTAAAATGGCCTAAAACGTATCCAAAATGAATTTGCGACGATTTTGAACATTTTAAAATTTTGCGCGCGCGCTGACGCGCGCACGTACGCATGCGCGCGCGTTTTTTGACCTGAAATTGACCGGACGGATATTGACCTTGATCATGATAAATATGAATGAGAAACAACTTTTCGTTATGAAGATATGATCATGAGAAGATATTCAGAAAATTTTACAAAATGGCGCCTAGATGACGTCATCAGTCAATGTCAGGGTTCAAAACCTTATTTTGCTTTGTCCATATGCCTATATATATGTGTGCCAAATTTCAAGGCACTTGATTGAGCCATTTTCAAGTTATCTTGCTAACAAAAAAGTGATTGGAAATAAGAAAAATAAATAATAACTAGAATTGTAATACTTGTTTAGAACAAGTATAGGTGGGCTGGTCGAACTAAAATTAAAGACATAATCAAGGGCTCATTTGAGATAGCTTATTGTCTCAGCTACAACATACTCGAAGTTAAGCGTAAACGAAGCTAAAACGAAGAAGATATTGGTCGCGAAAGACGGGAATGTAGAATCCAGTTTTGAAAAATAGTCATGTCCCATAGAGAATACACGCAAAATGTGAGAAAATGACATACCTCCTTAAATCGCAAAAATACGCCATGATGCCTTTGTCAAAATGAAAAATCGTGATCATCACATTTGTAGAGAATTGTCTCACATAGAACATATCAAAATTTGGAAGAAAATCGATCAATATTTACAGAGATACAATCAATTTTCCAAAAATATGCTGACGTCATAATATGCTAATTGAAATTTTGTGTTGGAAAGCCGTTATGATGTCGCCATGTGTTAATTGAGGGTCAAATGAGACATGAAATCATATCTCCGACTCATAATCTATCTAAATATGAAAAAAAATTGGGAGTTCCCATCCATTCTGAAGAGTTACAATGATTTTTGTATAGGCATGTTTCTGCCCATATATGCTATGTATAACAAGAGTTCGCGCGCACGGACATGTTTCTTAAACGGACGCTCATTCCGTTTTTAATGGTCAGAAAAAGGTGAACAAGGTATCAAAATGCTTGGAAAGATGGGCCAAATATGATATCAGAGAAAATTCGGCGACTATATGTTGCAAAATGCCAGTACACGCGAAAACGCGCGCGCATGCGCGTGTGCGCGTTTTTTTGTAAAATGCTTAAAATGGCCTGAAACGTATACTAAATTATGCCCAGTGAATGATATAAAGTTATCATAATTATGGCTAAACTTGAAAATGCAAATTTGAATAAATTTCAATTAATTTTGAAATTGATCACAGCGGACATTTGACCATATCTCCCATATTTTCCATCAATTTACTCCCAAATTTTGATATATCATAGCTGTTGTCATGCTCTATTCACAATGTATTCACAACATTTTGTTTTGATAACTGGATCCTGATGAATATTTTGATTTAAAAGAGAAATTATGAAAGCTAGATTGAGTTCCGAGTTCAAATTGACGCAACGTTAAGCGGTACGATTGCTCGCAGAGTTTACACTAGATCAATGAACACGCAACGCCAGAAATGCGCGACGCTGATTGGTGCCAGCAAACACTGTTGTGTAATTGGGGTATCATGGCAGCGAGCATAGAACTTCCATACGTTGTGTACAACGTGCACATTAATATATTAGAAGTTCATTCAGCGTTCCATATTCTTATGCATGCAGTAGTCTTTTGATCGTGTTGCCCGTGCTCAGTTGTTTTTAGTCATTTTTGTTATTTTAGAGCTATTTATTTTGAAGTCGAGTGCTTGTGTTTCAGCCATCATGCCTGGTGTATTCAAGGTGTGTGTTTGTGAAGAGTTCGAAGTGAGAAGGCCTCGAGACAAGGAGCCTCATGTGTTTGGCCTTGTGGTGGTTTCAGGGGTGTCAGAGCCAGTGGCGGTGTATTGCCACTGCCTGGAGGAGCAGGTGGCCACGGACCTCCTGGGGTTACCGCTGCGAAAGAAGGTGATGTTGGCCAGGGGCACCTTGAAGGGAAGGAACCTCTCCCTGACGAAGGAGTCAAAGGTATTTGTTTTTTGTTTTTTGTTTGTTATTTAAAAAAATGTTTTTTCTGTTTTGTGTGTGATTGCTGGGGTCTATATATTATTTAGCTGTAGGTTTGGGACGGTATGTTGAATGCATACCATAAAAATTAATATATGCCAGAGTCACTGAAGAACCACCACATTTGCAATGGAAAATATGTCATTAGCCCTGGTTGGCGTAGCCAAGTTAAGGGGTACCTGGAATTGTTTTGTATGATAATGTATTCCAGGGAGCCTTAATTGGCGTGGCTCCCACACATACACTCATCGCCATTCACTTACGTGTTCGAACGTGCTGTTGACATGCACCACATCTTACACAAAATCATGCTACTTCAGTAAGCAGCATCATCACCATTATCGATCACAATCAGGCGCTAATATATTTGTTTTATGCATTAACTCACCATTTCACTCCAGATGGAACTTTCAAAATGAAAATTCTTGTCCAAAATGTGTAAATTTAGGTAATTTTGCGTTAACGTCAACGTAAATGCCCGTTTCTAGCATGCTGACTGTGTTGTAATGGCGACTCGGTTTTTTTCTGGTTCGTGTCCGAGTGCGCTCGCTACGCTGCAATTACGTACATGCGACACAATGCATTGCATAGCGATGTTTAGTTACGTGACGCTGCTACTGTGCACTCTCTTCGAGTGTCGACCATTCGAGATCGGATGTTGATCTTCCATCAAGACATTGACTATTAACGCCGTAATTATGTGAACCAATGTCATCACGCTCTGCTACCAACATACATTCATGTGACTAAATGATTACGCCTTGTAAAAGACTAGTTGAACGAACTTTCATGTTTACATGTTATCACATGTTTACATGGTTATGCCATAGCCAGCCATAGCTGGCGCGTGTACAGTCGGCCTTTTCCTGCCAATTCCCGAAGGAAGACGGACTCACCAAAATTTTGCCGCTGAAAATGCAGATTTGGTGAGCATAGCAGAACGTATTTTGATTAAAATTTGTATAATAAAAAATGATCAAAAGCTGTACTATGCATTTATATATAGCTGGAGCGCAAAAGAAGTGAGAAAGAGAAGGTATGTGAGAGAGAAAAATCGGAAAGGTAGCTTCGACCACGATAAGCACTAGTGTAAGGTAAATGGTTACTGTATGTATATACAGAACCATCTTACAGTGTAGATGTGGTGGCTCCCATACCAGTGCACTGAGAGCCAGGTAAACATCTCCTAAAATGTGTTCCAATTCACACTGTCCTGCACCCAACAAATATTGGACAGTGGCAGTGGCGTAGCGTGGTCGGACTTATTGGGGGGGGGGGGGGGGGGGCACAAAAATTATTGGGGGGGGGGGGCACGCCTTATGTATTTCTTTGTTTTCTCAAAAAATGGCCCCTTATATTTTCTGTTGTATTTTTGAAATTTTTTGGGGGCCACGTGCCCGCTGTCTACGCAATGGTGTTGTCGTCATACTGCACTTCTGTTATTTTGCTGCTTCCGTATAAATCGCTGTACTACAAGTCATTCAACGCATTATACAGCAGCAGCAAATTTTCCAACTTCCATGAATAAATCCGTTTAATGGTCCATTTTCAGAAAATTATGGGTCAAAATCGTCATCTACTGGTATGTTAAAAATCTTGCATGTTGTGTTTTAACCTTCGCTGGCATGTCCTCATCAAAATCTCATTCCTTCTAGTCTTTTCCGAAGGCAAAATGCTCATGCAGGAAAATCTGTGCACGTGCTAGAAGTATGAATGTGTTTTTGCCACTGGTTTTATATATTTTTAATTTTTTTTAATTTTGTTATGTTGCATCAGTGTTTTGAGTGTTAGAGGTATGTTTCTTGTCATTTTGTATTTTTTTGTTTGCACTGCTTGGTGTGGTGTTAAAACGTATTGCCGGGCAATTTAAAACCAATGCTTAGTTGGTTTGGTACTATTATTGAATATCAATCATACTCTCATTGGGTCTGATATGTTTTTGTAATTTTAGAAAAATGCAATGAACTACTACGACTTACGGAACCTCAGCTATCTAGTGGTACGCGCGTGCGACTTTGTTTGCACGACCGCTCAATCAATACGCGTACGTTATATGGTAGTATGTGCGATTTATCGCATAGTCCATGCGATAGTAGTATCGCTTCGGGTATGCATGTATTACGTAATACACCCAAACGAGTGCTTGCACTGTGATGTACACACAATGCTCAGGCGTAAAAGGCCATGTATTTACTCCGCATGCATGCAATGTATAATACAGGCGCTTGTATTGTTTCTGAACGCCAGGTTGATACTTTATTGCTGCACACAATAGATTGTTTAGATTTTCTCCGCGTGCTGCGATATATCGCAGTAGCGGTCGATAAGAGGATCGTTAATTAATATCGTTAACGGAACTGCGCTGACCGAATGATTGATAGGTGATATTATAAATGATTCCCTGGCGATATAGAAATACTTTCAAGATCACAAACTTGTTCTATATATATGTTCATTTCGGATATGTCTTTGATGTAAGAAAGCTAAATCTCTGCCTGGTGGTACCCTTTAAAGTATCTGGGTTTCATTTTCCCATTGGTACTTCCGGGTGTGTGCTTGGTTAATGTTGTTGAATGTTTTGTGTTGTGTTAATTGTTGATTTTATATTTATTGGCAATGTTTTTTGTTTCATATTGTTTTTTTTGTAGGTTATCACTCGGACTTCAAACTTCGACATAGATGAGGAGAAGGTGGAGCTGATCATTAGGCCCCCAGTGGTGAGTCTTGGCGTGGCTGCCACCAGCCCAAACAGCAAGCGGTTGTCTGTCCGTGGGACAGTTGCAGAGGTAATTATTTGTTTACTGTATTGATAAACTATCAGTTTGGTGTACAGGACAGATCCTTTGTATACTTTTAAGGGTTCGGTTCATGCTTTTGTCCTTCTTGGTGACGGGATACATTGTTTTTTATGTTAGAGTTAAAAATATATAAACATTTTAGAGGTGTTCGAGATTCCAGAAGTTATTTATTATAGTGTAGAAAGTTGGTATTAGGTTTAGAGCTACAGAGTGGTTGGTTGGTGTTATGCCAATGTGGTTTCTTTTGTTATGTTTTTATGTGGTTTCTTTTTGCATTTTTACATTGCTGAGTTGTGCCATTGTGTTGGTTATTTCTCTCAATGGGTGGTAAACAATGTAGATGTTGGAGGTGAGTTACAGAATGTTAAATCTATGCCACTTTTTTCAGTGGTATTTTGTTCTCTATATCAGTCTTTGGGTCTTCGGATAGTTGATGTGGGCTCATTGTGTATGCCACATATTTTGTTAATGTCATTTTCTTCTTATTGGCTATTAATTTTTTGGTGTTTTGTTTTGTTTTACATGTTATTTGTTTATAATGCTTTGTTTCATGTTTTGTAATATTTTTGTAGATTGGGACTTTGGTGTCAACGCCGACATACAAGAGGCGTAGACTAATGCTGAAAGATGCAGAAATGGAAGGGTCAGTGCCCCTGACTCTGTGGGGCTCAGTGGCTGAGGATGCGAAAGTGGTGTTGAACGACACTGCTGTCTTCACGACAGTGTTGGTTCGCGACCAAGCCCTGTGTTCGACACAGCAAACCTGCATTGAGGTATGTTGTTGTTTTTGTGTGTTTTTTTGTTCCGATGGAATATATCCATGGGCATTTTTTATTTTTTGTTTGTTTTCTGTGATGTTTTATTATGGCAGGACTGCTCATTTTGTTATAGAAAACAGGAGTCCCAGGGGCTTTGTTTGATCATGTTCATACCATATTTTCAAGACATTGGTTTAATTTCCTAAGATTTAATGAGTCCACAGTCAGACATCATATATTATTAACCAAATCAGGCATCTGAGCAGGGCAATTTTAAAACCTTATTGCCCTCCAAGTTCAGTAGGTCATCAAAACGAGGGGTGAAAACAAATCATATTGCCCGCTCAGAAAAGTCAATGGGATTTTGTGTGTAATTTGTTGTGCAATAAGATCACACAGTAAACCAATGGACAAAATCTTATTGCTTGCTCAGAAAAGTCAATGGGATTTTGTGTGTAAGTTTCCGGTCAATAAAATAAAGGTGCGCTAACAGCATGAGTGCGCAAACTCATTCGCGTGTTTATTAATGATTTGCGCGTGTCTAATTGTGACGTGTTACGCGCTACCTAAGTAATGATGCTTTACAAACTGGGTTGAGGCAAAGTCAAGATTGTATGAATTTTAGTTAAAACTTGAAGTTTAAACATCGTTCAATAATTGTAAGAATTTTGTAATTTTGCTCGAGATGTTTGATTTGTTAGTAATTACAATATTGACTGCACTTTTTTCGGGCTACACTGCAAATATTGCCCTCACTAGATCCATATTGCCCTCGTCTTCGACCCAGGCAATATGAATCTAGTTCAGGCAATATTTTGCAGTGTCTCCCTCAAGGCCAGTCAATATTCTCTAAATGTTGAAAGGTTAGGGCGAAATATTTTTGAGACTGTGTGAATGACTGGATTTTAAAAGCCCCACAGAACTATTTGTAGTTTTTTGCTATCACTCTTTAGAAAACTTCCCCAATCAGTGGCAGTTGGTACCCTATGTTATCTTTAAAAAAAAATTTATTAGAGAGCTGTGCTGATGGCATAGCCACCTGTTACTGACCTTGCTCTGTGGTTTTATCCCTCTTGGCGAAACTAATGCTAATACCTATAGATGTTCCCAGCGTAGGTGTTAATCATAGAGATGAGGCAATGCCTTTCATGATTTTGAGCTTTGGTTTTTGTTGTTTTAAATTATAGTTTTTGGATGTATTGTTTTTTATGTTTGGAGGGCAGGTACATGTACATGTAGTTGTACATGTTGGTGTATGCTTTTGTTTGGTGGTTCACATTATATTATTAAACTCTGCTTTGTATTTTCATTTGTTTACACTTTACATCCATATTTTAAAACGTTTTATTTTTACACAGAATGTGAAAGGTTAATGTGTTTCCCTGCACAATATGTTTTGTAGGACAGTGTTAAAATGTCAAAGATAGGACATACATCACATATTCATAATTCATGCAAAAATCTACAGAATAAGTTTTTGAAATTTTTGTTTGTAAAGGAACATAGTGTCTTAGATTTAAAAGTGAATTTTTAGTGCACAGTTTTGTTGCAGTTGGTTGTGTGGTTTGTGTTGTGTGATGTGTTTTTATTTGATGTTTGTTTAATTGTTTTATGTCTCTATTTGTTTATTTATAGGTGGAGGAGGCTGTTTCCAGTGATGGTCTGGTTATTGGAACATCTGGTTTGGAAGATGGGTGAGTGGTACTTTTTATGCCTCCGCCAACGAAGTGGCTGGAGGCATTATGTTTTCGGGTTGTCCGTCCGTCCGTCCGTCCGTACGTACGTCCCATTTTCGTTCTCACGATATCTCAATAACCGTTTGACAGATCAATTCCAAACTTAGTATGAGTGTACATATTGGGGTGACAATGATTTGATTAGATTTTGGAGTTCATGAGGTCAAAGGTCAAGGTCACTAACTCAGTATATATTAAAAAATGCCTTGTTCTCACGATATCGCTACACCCGGTTGACGGATCAATTCCAAACTTGGTATGTGTGTACATATCGGTGTGGCAATGATCTGATTAAATTTTGGGGTTCATGAGGTCAAAGGTCAAGGTCACAGGACTCGATATATCTTTTAAAATGCCTTGTTCTCGCAATATCTCTAGAAGTGGTTGTCAGAGCAAATTTAAACTCGGTATGAGTGTATATATTGGGGAGACAATGATCTGTTTAGAATTTGGGGATCATGAGGTCAAAGGTCAAGGTCACAGGACTCAATATATGTGCAAAAATGCCTTGTTCTTGTGATATCTCTGGAACCGGTTGATTATTTATTTCCGGTACACATATAAACATGATGCCAAGGTCTGGAGACCAACAATGATCATGGTACAATAATGCATTCAAAAATGATGGATCAATTTCAAACTTGGTATGAGTGTAGCCTACATATCGGGATGAAAAAGATCCGAGTAGATTATGAGGTTCATGAGGTGAAAGGTCAAGGTCGTGGGACTCAATATATGTGAAAAATAGCATCCTTGCAATATCTCAAGAACCATTTGATGGATCAATTTCAAAGTTGGAATGAGTTACATAAGTATTGGGGTGGCAATGATCAGATTTGATATGGGGGACATGAGGTCAAAGGTCAAGGTCACATGACTCAACAAATATGCAAAATTGGTTTGTAATGGCAAAATCTCAACACCTAAATGTCAGATTTCAATCTAAATTAGCTTGGTACCTGAATTTTTTTGGGAGCCAATGTAGCCATCAAAGTTTGGGGGTCTATTGTCAAGGTCACAGAACTCAAAATATATATGAAGAAAAAAAACATTCAATGCACGTTATTTTAGGCTAGATATTTAAAATCGCGTCATAGCGGAGGCATAATTTTCGACTGCGCGCAGTCGAAGATTCATCTAGTTTGACATATTTTTGTTGATAGTGTTTAATGTGTTTTGGGGGTCTTTTATTCAGACTTTTCAATAGGGTTCTGAGATGTGCCCTTACCTTTTTAAAGCATTGGCATACTCATTTGTGTCATGGAGTTAAATGATTTTAATAATGTGGCTACCCCGTATTTGATGTATTTGATATTTGCAATTTAGAGTAAATATGCGGTTGATGTGTGCTTTCCTTTATTACAAAGGCCTTTGGTTCATTAGGTAACCCCTAAAATTACATTTGGGAATTTGTGGATATCCATTTGATTGTGTGGTAGGTCGTTTGTTGCAGAGTGTATCATCATTTAGATTTTTTTCCATTGCTTAATATTAATAAGTTGGTATATTCTGCTTAATGGCGGTAATATCTAAAGTGTATTTTTTGTTTGTTGGTTAACCATTTCTTATCATTTGGCATTTGTATCTGATTCTATTTTTGCTGCTTGTGTTGTTTTATTGCAGATTTCCGATGGATGTTGTGTTGGAATCGGGCGACGTCCTTCAATGTCCTGAGGGCGTGTGCAACGAGATAGGCACAGAAGCACTCCCAGCCCGCGTACACTACCGTGTGTTGGAAGGCATGGTGGTTGAGATGACTATCGTGGCCGACGAGTGATTTTTATTTTTTTTTTTTATTTTTATTGTTTTGTTAATATGTTCATTAGTTTTTATCGTATGTTTGGATGCATGGGTTTGTTTCTTTTTGTTGGTAGTGTTAGGAACAAAAAAACGTTAATCCCATGTTATTTTTGTATGTAATGGAAATAATGCCTAGTTTTCATCTATATACCGGTAGTGGTCTTCTAGATGTGTTTCAATATTTTTTATGCCTCCGCCAACGAAGTGGCCGGAGGCATTATGTTTTCGGGTTGTCTGTCCGTTTGTCCGTCTGTACGTCCGTCCGTCCGTACGTCCCGTTTTCGTTCACGCGATAACTTAAGAACTGGTTGACATATCAACTTCAAACTTGGTATGAGTTTACATATTGGGGTGACGATGATCTGATTAGATTTTGGGTTTCATGAGGTCAAAGGTCAAGGTCACAGGATTCAATATATATGTAAAAATGCCTCGTTCTCGCGATATATCAAGAACGGGTTGACATATCAACTTCAAACTTGGTATGAGTGGTCATATTGGGTTGACAATCATCTGCTTAAATTTTGGGTTTCATGAGGTCAAAGGTCAAGGTCATGGGACGCAATATATTTGCTAAAATGCTTCATTCTTGCAATAACTTAAGAACCGGTTGATGGTTTCATTTCAAACTTTGTGTGAGTGTACAAAACTGGGTGGCAATGATCAGAATTGATTTAGGGGTCGTGAGGTCAAGGTCACAGGACACCATACATATGCATAAATAGCTTGTAATGGCAAAATTTCAAGAACTGGATATCAGATTTGAATCAAACGTGGTACCTGAATGTTTCGGGAACCAATATAATCATCAACATTTGGGGTTAAATGGTCAAGGTCACAAAACTTGAAATATGTGAGGAAAAAAATTAATTCAGGATATCAAAAGCGCATGATAGCAGAGGCATAATTTTCCATTGCGCGCAATCGTAGATCCACCTAGTTATCCATGTTTATATAAAACCCATTTTTCATGTGTTGGTTTGTGTAAATTATGGTATTATGGTATTTTGTTTCATGATATATGTGTGTCAAGTGCAAGATAGTTTCTCAAAATGCAGTTGGAGGCTTGATATCATCCTTTTTAGTTGGACAGATGTCTTCATATGGATCTAAAAAATTGGAACCAAAATCCTTTTTTTTCTATCATCACAAGTTAAGCTATTACATATAACATATTTTTATGCCTCCGCAACGAAGTAGCCACAGGCATTATGTTTTTGGGTTGCCCGTCTGTACGTCTGTACGTACGTACGTACGTACCTGTACGTACGTATATCGTATATACGTATGTACGTATATCGTATGTACGTATATACGTACATACGTTCGTACATCCATCCTATCTTGAGAATGGATTGACAAATTCTGACCAAACTTGGTACATGTATGTATCTTGGGGGGACAATGATCTGATTAGATTTTGAGGTCATGAGGTCAAAGGTCAAAGGTCACATGGCTCATTATATATGCACAAATAGCTCGTGATCGCGTTATCTCAAGAGTGAATTGATGGATTCTGACCATGCTTGGTATATGTATGTATTTTGGAAGGACAATGATCTGATTAGATTTTGGGGTCATGTGGTCAAAGGTCAAAGGTCACAGAGCTCATTACATATGCAAAAATAGCTTGTGATCACGTTATGTTAAGAACACTTGACGGATTGTGACCAAACTTGGTACATGTATGTATCTTGGGGAGTCAATGATCTGATTAGATTTTGGGGTCATGGGGTCAAAGGTCAAAGTTCACAGAGCTCATTATATATGAAAAAATAGCTCCTGATGACATTTAAAGAACGGTTTGACGGATTCGACCAAACTTGGTACCTGTATGTTCTGTGGAGAGTCAATGAACTGATAAGATTTGGGGGGTCATGAGGTCAAAGGTCAAGGTCACTTAATGCTCATAATTGTGATATTATCAAGATCTAAAAGAGAGAATTAATTCAGTGTATATGTTGTATTGGGCTTGATATAAATAAATCACGTAATGGCGGAGGCATCATATTCGTCTGTGTGCAGTCGTAGATCCATCTAGTTTAAGCTTAGCTATTCCTCTCATTTTATGCACGCATGAAAGGTCTATTTAACGCTGTGTGATTAAAATCTATATAAGTGTGGTACTAAAATGTCATATGGCAGTCTGTATCTGAATTACGAAATTTAAATCACATTTCCAAAAAGTTCATTTCCTCATGTTAGTATGTCCCCTTGTTGAGGGTAAAGTGGGCAGGTAAAACATTATTTGTTTGTTTAAAGTAGTGCTTACATTTTCATAGTATTATTTTTTTTTTTTTCCACTGGCTTCCTGCTGTAGCAGGAAATAAGTGTTGATTAAAGCCATAATTTTGTTTCGTTGTTGTTTAGCAACGCATCATGGTTTCTGTCTTTTTTGGGCATGGTTGATTGCCAGAAACCAGATTTTGTAAAGTGTTTTGTCATCTCTGTTTGGTGCTACAGCAGACACCCAGTGTTTACGAATTTGTTTGTTCAAATTATGGAAGTGCATGCAATACTCTAAACAAACCTAACTTTGGGGTTCTTGGCACATTTTTACGATAGTGGTGTCATATGTGTGGGCATAAAATATTCTGTATAGAAATATGTTATTTTCATTTGTAATCCAGACACCGCTTTGCAAATGCCTTTGTTACTGTGTCTTTATATTTTTTATAGCCACTCATCGTGAAATATGTTTCACTTGCGTTGCTTCAAATGCAAATGTTCTCAAATATGTTTTTTCTTTGAATTAGAATTTCGATGATGTGTATAACATTTTTTCAATACTCTGTGGTTTTGCTTTCTAGGATACACTGTTGGGGGGGGGGGGGGGGGAGTTGGGTAGGGGCAGTTGTAATAGAGTTTGTTTCAGGGCATTAGACAGCTTTTGAAATATGTGATATATATTTCACACAGATGTGTCTGTACATTAGATACAAGTTTAAGTGCTTTTTCATTTTATATATCTTATATCCGGGATTTTTGGAGCGGGAGTCCTATTTGTATTGGGATTAATGTACATGTTTAATTCCCTTTTTTTTTTGGTGCTTGATGTAAAGAGGGCAAAGTGATTTGATATGGTTTATACCAATTCGTATGGGCAATAGGTGTATATGATATTTCAACAAATATTATTGCATGCTGCACTACTTTTATGTAAATCTGTGTTTAATTTTTGGAAAGAAAGAAAATTGCATCAGCTTGTATAATATTGTAGATTATGGGTTATATTATGTAACTGCGTTTATCTTGAAATCGTATGGGTTCATCAAAGAAAGGGTTGATCATGATTATATCTGGGTCAATGGTTTGGGCATAGTCTTTAAATTGCCTTGGTCATTTGTGGTGAATTTTTTGAGAATGGTCTGCATAATAACTTGGTGGAACTTATTTGTATTTTAATGGCTTGTCTGATTCGGCAGCATCGATGTAGATTTGTGTGGTGTTTGTAGATTGTTGTTTTTTAGGGGTTATTGTGCTCAATGTACAGATTTGGTTGTATATTGCTATAAGTTGCAGAATCTATGTTTTTTAATTTAGCTATTTAGGTGTAGAGGCATGCTGTTTTTTATGTTGGTGTTATGGTCACAATTTTGTTTGTTCACATGCTGTTGCCATTTTGATATTCGATATAGGTGTTATGGTCTCGATTTTGTATGATCATATGCTCTTGCCATTTTGATATTCGATGTAGGTGATATGGTCTCAATTTAGTAAGTTGATATGCTCTTGCCATTTTGATATTCGATGTAGGTGATATGGTCTGGATTTTGTATGGTCATATGCTCTTGCCATTTTGATATTCGATGTAGGTGATATGGTCTCGATTTTGTATGATCATATGCTCTTGCCATTTTGATATTCGATGTAGGTGATATGGTCTCAATTTAGTAAGTTCATATGCTCTTGTCATTTTGATATTCGATGTAGGTGATATGGTCTTGATTTTGTATGATCATATGCTCTTGCCATTTTGATATTCGATGTAGGTGTTATGGTTTCAATTTTGTATGTTCATATGCTTTTGCCATTTTGATATTCGATGTAGGTGATATGGTCTTGATTTTGTATGATCATATGCTCTTGCCATTTTGATATTCGATGTAGGTGTTATGGTTTCAATTTTGTATGTTCATATGCTTTTGCCATTTTGATATTCGATGTAGGTGATATGGTCTTGATTTTGTATGATCATATGCTCTTGCCATTTTGATATTCGATGTAGGTGTTATGGTTTCAATTTTGTATGTTCATATGCTTTTGCCATTTTGATATTCGATGTAGGTGATATGGTCTTGATTTTGTATGATCATATGCTCTTGCCATTTTGATATTCGATGTAGGTGATATGGTCTTGATTTTGTATGATCATATGCTCTTGCCATTTTGATATTCGATGTAGGTGTTATGGTCTTGATTTTGTATGTTCATATGCTCTTGCCATTTTGATATTCGATGTAGGTGATATGGTCTTGATTTTGTATGATCATATGCTCTTGCCATTTTGATATTCGATGTAGGTGTTATGGTCTTGATTTGGTATGTTCATATGCTCTTGCCATTTTGATATTTGATGTAGGTGTTATGGTCTCGATTTTGTTTGTTTATATGCTCTTGCTATTTCGTTTTCAGGATGTTGTGTTGGTTTATGCACGTTATCTGTATTTAGTGGTAGTGGTTTAGTGTGATTAATATGTTTAATACTGCTGGACTGCAAATTGTTGCTGCTGGTTTTGTGTAAATCAGTTTTTAGATGGTTGATATATGCAATGTGGCGATGGTTTTTGTAGATATGTACAAGTTTTTTTTGTGTTATGATAGTGTTCTGATTTAATTAATTGATCATGTTTAATATTGCTGGACTGTGCAAATTGTTGTTTTTGTGTAGATAAGTTTTTATAGGTTGAACTATGCAATGTAGCGAGGTTTTGCTATGTGTGTTGTAGATATGTACTTAAGATATTTATATTTTTTGTAATTTGGAGGGTTATATGTGCATTTCCTCATTTTGTACTGTTTTATAAACTCTGATATTGAATTTTATTTGCGTTTCCATTGTTGTTGTTTTGTGCGTATCTGTTTATTGTATGATATTCTACCAGTATATGTCGTTTTTAATTTCTCTTTGTTTTGGGTAAAAGAAATATCTTTAAAAACATATTGGGGTGAGTGTTAGCACAGTGTATGCAATTGAAAGAGCAGACTTTTTTCAGTGTTTAAAGGTTTATGCGAGTGATGCGGTCATGTTGGTGAGTGTGCTATAATGCTTGTGAGTGTGTTATAATGCTTTGTTGTAAATGCGGTAAAGATGTTGGAAGAGTTCATTAATGTGGTTTTTATTTTGGTGTAAATGATTGTATGATGGTGAAAGGGTTAGATGATATATAGTTGTTGTTTTTAATTTTAGAAACATTTTTTTCTTTTATGTATCAACGTGTGTGTGTGTGTGCATGTGGCATGACAAAATTGTTGGTGTGAAACTATAAGTACATTGTTTTTATTTTTTTATATTTTTTACTCAATAAATGTCACAAACCATACAGTATTTGAGTATATAATAAATCAAATGTATTTTTAAAGTACCAAAATACTGGCATGTGTGTTAGTAATAGAATAAGTTTACAGAGTACATGTAAGTTTGTGAATAAGACTACATATTTGATATTGGTTGTTATAACAGAGAGGGGTATAAAGGGAATCTCAGTAAAGCTAGGCTTGTTGTGCATGCGAGCTCCCAGTATAAATTAAGAATACATACCAACGATCCCTATAAATTGTATTACTGATTAGTTAATTATATCATTACAAATATTTATTTGCAATTTTTTAATGGTTAACAACTTATTTGTTTATACAACTGAAGCTATGGCGTATAATACAATACTGAATGAACCCCATTAAACTATTTCCAACATAACAACAACAACGTTCATCAATGAAGATCCTGCACATGTCCGCTACCAGACAGACCAAATGCCACAGTACATTTGGCCTGCCATACACCTAGGTCATGACGTCTCTAGCTATTACACTTGTTCAACAGGCCTTTGAAAACTAGAAATCTACAGCGAAGCCGTGGAGATAAGCTCTCGAATTGCTGTTAACCGATACCTTACCGACAGTGGTGTTAGATCTTTATCATATATTTGGTAAGTTTTTATTTTGTAACAATTATTTTAATGGAAAGCGCAACTGTCCGAAGCCTGTTACTTCGTAATAGTAAGGACTTGTAGTCTTGTTCGATATGTTGTGGGTGAACTATGACTGTACATGTGATGACTGGCATGTAAAGTCTATGGAGTACGATGTATGGCGCTACTGTGCATTCGTACTCCTTTTTAATTTTTGTCGTACCTATTTTTTCTTCTTTTTTTCAACGCTTTATTTGTCTTTAAACTCAACTGAATTAGTTCGTATTACTCACTGCAGTTTGTTTTATCCCTCGATGGTCTGTTGAAATATTTTGGTCAACATTTAAGCCCCTTTTTTGAGACTTTAATCGATGTCTTTGAAAGTGTCGGGGCACCAGCCTCGCGAGTTCGCGGTCACAACAATTGAAATAGCGGAACTTCACGAGCAGCCATGCCGTTACCGTGCGACCGCCCTGATCCGCCAGACAGATTTTTTAAAGCCTTATTTCTCATGATATTGATTTTCGAACTCCAAAATAACTGTACACATGGAAGATCGAAGCAAACTATTGTCATTTACCATTCAAGTCTATATAGAATTACGTTGATTAAGTCAAAATCTAGGCCCGATTTTGTTCCGAAAATAGAGCTGGCGGATCAACATGAGTACTTTGTGTAGTAAGTATCGCCAAGTCGCAGTCGGCTACGCTAGTCTATCAAAACAGGTCTAGAACGAACAAAATATCAACATATATCATCGCAAATGATTATCAAATTGTACTCACGGTACTTGATATGTGTTATTTTCCGTCATATACATCCACAAACACACGATTGTTCCATAAAAAGCGATTTTAGGAAGGCTTCCGAATCAAGCAAAATATTTTGTGACGGAAATCAACACGAAGTTGCAACGCAGCCAAAACTAAGTGAGTCTCACTTTAAATGGCCGTTTCATCAAATATATCCAATGTACTAGCAAATCCTCCAGTCAACTTGAATACTGAAAATTTCTCCGTAATTTGATATGAATCATTCCCTGAAAATTTGAATCAAATACTAATTTTGGCCATAAAACCAATTGAAAACCTCAACGAATGAGCGTCGCCCGAAAATGTTGCACAAATCCATATGTAACCCACTGGTACGTGCAGTAAAAGAATTATCACTTGGTTCACAACATGGCCACACAAGTGACGCCACTCAACTCCGTTTGTATTAAGTTGAATGAAGCCAGGACGCATCTATATTATTCATATTGTTGGTCAAGATCGCGCGTTTAGTATGCGCGATAAAAAATGATGAAAATAACCACCAATCAGGTTGGAGGACATCGCGTATATTAGCGCGTTAGTAGCGCCCCGACGCATGTAACTGCGCAATAACAAAGGCCAGCGCGCGCAGGGTAATTTTACTTTCTCTTTTTTTATGTGTATAATGTATTACACATGTTATAGCTATAGCACTATTACGCGAGCGTATGCATTATGTATTATGGGACGCGCAGACTACCGATATACTCATGGAGTTAAGCCAGTGCAGAAAGACCTATTAATTAGTAAGTTTCGATTGTGTTTATATGTATTTAAAATGATATTTGATGATGTCATCTGTAGAACTAGACGTAGCAAATTCTACAGATTGACACTGTAAAGTTGTCATTGCCACAGTCGTAACTTATTTAGAACAATTTCATTTCGCCCGAAAGTTGTAATTTGTGCCTTTCCTTGATCAATTTTACGTGCAATGTCTATGGGCAGTGGGATTATGCGGTGACTTTTTTAACGTCGCATTTTGTCTGGGCATGTACCGCCACCCTTTTTTCTTCGTACTGACACACACGCCAGTCGGGCGAATAGTTGTTACTGAATAAGTAACTTTTAAACTTCACATTTTCCAAGTGGCTTTAAAATCCGAACTGGCTATTACGCACGATAGCAAAGAATCGAAAGCTTGTTTGGCAGTTTCTGCCCCGTTGCCCCAAACGTAAAATTCTCCTTGTTGTCCTGCGCAATGCAGACCATATTCGGTAGCGCATTGCGCAGTAGGATCGTCTTTAAAATACCGACCAAACACACAGTTTGAAAGCCAATGTTCTCAAGTTGTGTACGATTATCGTGTGTTCTTTGAGAGTATTTTTTTAGATTGAGTAGTTTGAAGGACCCGAGGTTGAAAATTGTCCTCGTAATCGCGGTGGCGAAATTATGCGGCCGCACGGTAGCTACCCGTGTCTTTTACGCGCGCGCCGTATTGGTTACATCCATAGCCGCGAAGCTGGTGCCGCGACGCTCTCAAAGACATCGATTAAAGACAAATAAGTGTTGAAAAAAAAGACGAAAAAATAGGTACGAAGAAAATTAAAAAGGAGTACAAAAGCACAGTAGCGGCCGCGGTATGACCGGGTACTAGTCGTCTAGACTATATAAATTATGGTCTACGGTGTTGTTGTGCGAACTCTGCTCAAAGGTACTCGTCTGAGCTGCAAAAACAGTCAATTTTGCAGGTTCTGGGTTAGAGTTAGTGTTGGTTAAGGTTAGGGTATAATGTCATGTGCTGTTTTTTGCAGCTACTGTATGCAGCTAGGTGTGGGCCGAGTTTGCTCGGATTCTAGGTTGTATGTGTGGTGACTACATATGGTAAAAGATGAAACATTTTAGAAATATGCTTAGAACGGTGCATTTTTACAGAATGTAATTATTTGGGTATTTGCTGTGATACAAGGCATAATAAGAAACTTAGACGACAAACAGCTTATAATTATATAACTCTTATCAAATGCAGAATACCCTACCACGGTTTTACGCACCCCTGGACATGGGAGCACAGAATTAGAACTCTGTTAGTCAAATATTAGAAATAGAAAATTAGAAGCCAACTAACTACCTACGACCACTACCAATAGCAGTCTAGTTTTATGCTTCCTTTACGCAGTAGCCGGTGGCATTATGTTTTCGGGTTGTCCCCATTTATACATACGTACGTCACGTTCTCGTGTCAGTGCTCATTATGTATGCAAAAACAGCTTGTGATCGCGTTATCTCAGGAAACAATTGATGGATTCCTGCGAAACTTAGGTCATATTTGTATCTTGCAGAGCCAATGAGTTGATTAAATTTGGGGTCATGGGGCTCATTATATATATGCAAAAATAGCCTGTGATTTCATTAACATTAGAAGTGATGGATGAATTACCATCAAACTCAAACATGTGTGTATCTTGCAAAGCCAATGAACTGATTAGATTTTAGATTCATGTAGTCAAAGATTGGAGGGTCATACATGTATATAAAAAATAGTTTTTAATCACGATATTCTGATGGTTTTGTGTTAAACTTCAATAGGTTTGTGAAATTGCTCTTTGGCGGAGGCATCTTTTTTCGACCGACGCAGTCGAAGTTTCATCTAGATTTTTGTATTTTTAGTGAAGATATTCCACTATTATAAGCACGCGGCTGAAAAAACAGCAGAATCTTCATAAATAACAGGAGAAATTGAGAATACTAACTATTGAATGTGGTGCCCCATAATCATGCTTTTAAGTACCTACCACATGACGCAGCGTCGGAAATACACGGGGGCGACGGGCGATTTCGCCCCCGTGAGTCTCAAAATAGCCCCCTAAAATGCTAAAAATCCTACTTCAAGGGGCGACCATCTCGCCAAAAGTCGCCCCCGCTAGCACCACCGTTCATCACCAGTCATCACCGCCTGGTGTCCCCCGTAACATCTCTGCTCAACTGCCAGAGAAATGTTAATCCCGGGCAAAGTTTGTATGTTGGCTATTTTCAAGCAATCTCTTTCTCTCTCTGTGATCTCTCTTTCCATCTCTCTCTTTAATCACTTTGTAGACAATATAAAATGATGGCTAGAAACAAGCCCACATAAAGCCACACCGCAGTCTGTGTACTGTGTTGTGCCCATTGCATGCATGCAATACAAATGCAATGCAATGCACATTCATGCAGGCAGCTATAGTAAAAATCACATGCGAATCGGCGGACAGCTGTCATGAAATACGATCCAAAATCGTATTTGTGCAGGAGAAATGGGCACAAAAGTAAGAAATATTAGGGATATACTTATTTTAAGATGGTTTATAACTGTTTATTTTGTCAATGCATTATTTCTGGTACATTTCTCATAACGAAATGTTCGGTATTTTCTAGCACTGCCTGCAGGCATATACCCGTCAGCATAGTTTATCGTGCCTGGAGTTGTGGGGGAAATGCAGGTTGTGTACTGGTGGTGATTTACTACAACAATGATTTTAAAATGACAATACTTTTGTGGTTGTAACTTTGATTTTAGTGGTCTAAATTAGTTTTGATCGCTAACTTGGAAAAACATAGCCCCAACCCTTACCCTAGCGCTTATTTCGGTGGTTCCCTATATTATTTTTGTTGATGTTTATTGCGTTTTATTGCGTTTTTAAATTTGATTTTAAAGTTTTATTGCTCAGCGTAGCCGTAGGCCTTGTTGGGCATATTTAGATCAAAGTCAAACTCAAAGTCAGAAATTCATCAGTTCTTAGACTTTTCTGGTTATTTTATCGTTGGAGACTGTAATTTGTTTGTCTGTTTAGTGCAAAGTACCCTTCCCTTTCCCCCCTTTACCCATTTCCTTTTCTGAAAATGATGTTGATACCGTCCTCGGTCCTCGTCCATTTTTACTTTCTTTTAATTTAGTATTCCACTAACGGTTTTTGTTTAATACAAATTCTGATGAAGAAACTTATGAATAAAAAAGACGCACACATACACATGCAGGATTTTTCCTCATATATTTAATGAACTCTTCAAATGAAACAAAGCAAAATGAAAAGATTACAAAAGACAATAACGTACACGCAAATCAACATTTCAAAACATAAATTATAATAATAATGATTTACATTCAAAATTTCAGTTGACCTAGTCCAGCACAAAATTCCTGAAGTGTAAATATTTGTTGACCTTTGTGTGTTATGTTTGTTTTGTTTTGCCTTGTTTTGATGGACTTCGAAAATTTGAAAAAAAAAATGATATTTTAAAAGTAGCCCCCTTTTTTGAAAAATAGCCCCCAATTTTCAAAAAGTAGCCCCTTGATTTTTTGAGGCCATTGAAAAAGTAGCCCCCAAGAAAAAAAAAGTAATTCCTACGTTGACATGACGGCAATATTCTGTTCTGTAATTTTGTGCTGATTCACAGCTCCAAATCATGTAAATAATCTGTAGATATTGCCGCTGGGTTTCTTCCGTTCTGTCTAGTCAGGCATTTTGACGGATTTGTGTTAACGATTTAACATGAAGGTTTAGTGTGTTTGTGAGCACGCGTGGCGACCAAAATATAACACAATGATGACTGGCTTGTTTGGCAGACTCATGTTTTGTATTTTTAAGGAATATTTTTTATCATGGGTAATTTGAAAAGATTGTCTTTACTTGCTATTTAGTAGGTGTCATCATTTGTCACTAAAGAACCAGTTTTGCACTTTTGAGTGATCTGAGTCAAGTTTTGTACAGTGGTGTTTGAAATGTTGTGAATCAGTAGAGGTCATTTTGGCCATTAAAAAAGATACACATGTTTAGTTTCCTGCCCGCTTCCCTTTTGGAGGCCACCTCCCTCTTTCTTTTTAAAGATCAAATACATGAAGATCTTTGTTACAATGAATCACTATCTGTTTTTGAAAATATGAAAAATCAGGCGGTCATCTTGTAAAAAAGCCGGACTGTCACAGAAAATTTTCAGAGCCTCCATTTTGAGCGGCTGTTTTGAAGGGGGAAAAAGGGCCCCTGATCACATGCTGAGTGTGCAGCATTTTTTATGTAGGCATAACCAAGACCGCTCTCATGAGATGCTTTTATGGACTCAGATCTACCGTCAGCACGTGCATACTTTTTACTCCAATTGGCTATCATTTTAATTTTTCCAACCGATCTTTGACATAATTCTATAGGTCCCAGAATTTTCGGTGGCTGTATTGATTTACTACTTTGCAGCAGGGTTGTAATTTGTGTGTGGGAAAGCTGTCATTACAGGAGATTTGGATTTAATACATATTCTTGTTTCTCCTGTTTGTTTTCAGATCTTCCCCTGCTCTGACAACGTGCTGTCAAGTTTGTAAGGCCAGCTATCTGGCTGACGCCTTTGTTCCATGCAGTATACAAACAGCCAGGAATCAGCTGCACCGTCGCTCATTCTTCCAGTAGGTTGGGTGTGAAAAGGTTTTTTAATGCCTCTAATGTTGCCAGGGGGTGTTTCATTAAGCTTTTCGTAAAGTTACGCAAGACTTTACGAACATCTTGTATATAAGTGCCAGATAGGATGCCCAAAGTTTTTTTCTGATATTTTCAATAACCTCAATTAAATTATGGCAAAAAAATACTTTGCACTAAAAATGTTTGTCAATGGACCTATAGTAAGAACAGAGCCATTTTAATAATGGCTCTGAGTAGAGCATTCCAGCCATTTTTAAATCTTGTTTTGTATTATATTTGTAAATTGTTATCTTGTATGTATTTGAATTTTTTTACGGAAAATAAAACCAAACCAAACCAAACCAAAAATGTTCATCTACATCTGCACAGTTGTACTTTTATACTTAATAATGATTGAGCATCCCATTTGGGTTTTCATATACACACCGTTCGTAAAGTCATGTGTATCTTTATGAACAGCATTATGAAACACCCCCCAAGGGCGATATGTTCTCAGTATGTATGTGTATGGGATGGCAAAGGTAACATGGTTCAATATTGTTGGAAAATAGCTTGTGATCACGTTATCTCATGAACTAATTGACTGATTCCCATTGTCCTGATTTGGGGGTATTTAGAGAAAAGTTCAAGATCTCAGTTGTTTGTATGCCCCGCTCCTCCACTCAGTGTTAGGCTACGCTCACCCCTGCAAGTCAAGGGGCTTATTGTATAAGCCCCTTGCACCTGTATGCACTATTTCCAGTAGGTGAATTATCAGTACTGATGGGCTAGACTAGTAAGTTATCAAAATGCAGATAAGGTGTGATATGTATCACCACAATGATTCTTTATTGCAATAAATATTTAAAAAGGAGTCATACCTCTTAGTAGAAAGTTAAAATCCAGAGTTGAAATCCTCCAACAAAATGAGAAAAATGACAACAGCTTCCTGTCTAAAACTGCATGCCCACACTGCATGCTGGCTATACTTGCACTGTCAGCTCAGTATAACACAGGGGCCTATTGGGAGACATCAATAGCGCCATCTCTTGACCAGTAGAGATTATTGTGCTCAGCATATACTTATGAGCTGACTGCACACAAATTTTTTATGTGAACACTTGGACTTGGATTAGTCCAGAAATAACCTGAATTTTCTGAGAAAAGTGGACAAAAACTCAAAATTAGACCATCTTTGGATAAAGTAATTATTCAGTTGTGGATTTACATCTATGAAGGTGTGTTTAGATTGCAGATTTATCTTGTTTGTATTTCTTTATTTTTGACTGTCTCCATATGCAACACATGCATACTGTAGCTATATACAAAATAGGCTATACCTGGGCTACGCATATATGCATGTTCCCAGCAATCCTAACTTTTGAGCAAAAGTCCCTTGTGCAAAGACAGTAAGGGTAGACCTTTTTCTTTTGTTAGGAGCTGGAGATTTTGCGAACACTCATGGTATTCCTCCGTTCATGAAGTGGGGGGGGGGGGGGGGGGGGGGAGGGGGCATGATGTATGCATGAATAGCTCAAAATTGTGATATGAGATGTAGTTGGCAGATTACTATCAAAATGGAGTTGGCAAATTTGTTTAGTGCTTGTCATATTAATCGCATAAATTCATGAATATTTCTGCTGTTTTTGATCCGGTATTTTTAAAATTGTTTATTCTGTCTTTTGAATATGTGCCTTTTTACAAATATAACAAATTTTCTTGGTAAACATCATATACTCATTGATGAACAGTTTGGATTTAGACCAAAATACTCAACCTCCCTTGGCGTTCTTAGTCTTACACATTATATTTCTCAACAACTTGAAAACGGTCACTATTGTATTAGTTTATTTATGGACCTGTCCAAGGCGTTCGATACCATCGACCACCACATCCTGTTGAAAAAATTACAATCCTGCAGAATTCGCGGACTACCCCTAAAATGGTTCGAGAATTATCTAACGAACAGAAAGCAGTATGTGGTGGTCGATGGTATCGCGTCAACTCAATCAAATGTCACTTATGGAATTCCATAAGGTTCTGTATTGGGCCCCCTCCTGTTCCTATTATACATTAATGATATTATTTCATGTTCATCTCTTTTGAAGTTTTCTTTATTTGCAGATGATACTGCCGCACTTGTTTCTGGAACCGACAATGATGCGTTAATACAAACTGCTAATTTTGAAATACAAAAACTAAATGTATGGTTTCAAAGCAATAAACTAAGTCTAAACTTTAAGAAAACAAAATATATAATTTTCCATTCTAGGAACAGGAGGGTCCCAAATACTGATGATATACACATTGAAGAAAATGTTTTAGAAAGGGTTCCTAATATATCTTTTCTTGGAGTTATTATGGATGAATGTATGAATTGGAATGCTCATATATCAAGTATTAAAACCAAACTTGCTAGAAGTATTGGGGTTATATCAAGATTGAAAGATTTCTTGCCTGAAAAAACATTATTTACTTTGTATAATACACTTGTTTATCCTCACTTATTGTATTGTAATTTAGCATGGGGAAACACTTATCGTACCAAATTGTATCCATTATATTTGTTGCAAAAACGAGTAATTCGTACTAGTACTCACTCGGCATATCAAGCATATACTAAGCCCTTATTTACTAGACTAAAATGCTTAAATGTATATGATCTTATTTTGCTGGACACTTGGGTCCTCATGTTTAAATGTATGAATAATTTAGCTCCTTGTTCATTTAGTGCCATTTTTACCAAAACTGCAAATGTACACACTTATAATACACGCCAAAGTCAACACGTGTACCAACCTCTCGCTCGCACTACTGTCTCACTCAATTCATTTTATTTTAAAGGTATAAAAGAATGGAACAGCCTAGACCCTGACATTAAACTTAGCTCAACCCTATCAAAGTTTAAAAAACTATGTAAACACAAGTTGCTCACTAGTTTTACTTAAAAATTATAATTAGTCATTTGAATATATAATTACTTTGTTATTAAAAAATGTTAATTAGAGATACCCTTGTAGCATCATTATAATGATAAGTGTCCATGTTTGTTATTTCAATATTGTATATGATTGTGCATTTGTGTTCCATTCGGATTCCTTATACTTTACTCTTCTTTCCCTTAACTCTTTAACTTCTTCCTTTATCTTCTGCTTTATTTCAATCCTTCTTTTTTCTCTATTTTCTGGTGTGTATGCGATGTATCAGTAGTTGTAAAATTGTAGTTTGTTAAGTTGATTGTGTTCCCCGGGTGCCCCGCTCACAAGCTTAGCTTTCTAGGGGCATCTCAGCCATTTGCTGATTTTATGTACTTTATAATGTATATATTTTGATATTTGGTTGAAATAAAATAAATGAAATGAAATGAAATGTCTTAACCCCCTTTTTTGGCTGTACAGGTATGCATGTGTGTGTGTATTATGATTAGCATTTACTTTTATGTTTTTATGTTCTCTTGTCATGTTAGCCTCTGATGTAGTTTTTGCTTGGATCGAAAATGTAGGCCCTATATTATCTTTCAGTAAATTAGAACGATCAGATAAAACGTCATGCTTTTTTACCCCCCCCCCCCTTCATGAAAGCATGATCCCATAGATATACTTCATGTGTGTGTTTTTAAAATACACGCAAACTATATGTATATTTCAAGTAGCGTACAGTTATAACTTGTTTTCTAGCCATAGAGCTGTATATGGCACGGCGCACTCACACATACTGCTGTGCCAGATAGAAGCGCAATTGCCATGTCCATTAAGTGAAAGAATGGGACTCTGGGCATTTACTACACATAGACAATGTACATGTTTGTATGTGTTTTTCAAGCATATGTAATATCCACAAATTAGTGTTTCTGCGTTTCAGAGTGTTGTAGCATAGATGAACATTATACTTGAACTATTCATCTGTATTTCTTACATGCCCAAGATGGGGTCATTATACGAATTAAACATCATTGTCAATGTCAGTGACGACGTGGTTTGCAGAAGTCCTGAATTTGATGTACACACATGTACATTAGCCTATTAAGTTATATGCCTGGCGTCCCATTGTTTCCCTGAATGGTCATGTCAGCCAGTGCATCTTATTGACACAGCGTTGATGCGTACTATCGCCCTCTATAGTTTTCTTATGTACACCTCTGTTTTATCTTACATGCACATCTTGTTTCTTTTTGTCTTTCTGCAGGTATTGGGACTACACTATATGTTTTGTGTTGTTTGTATTGTGTTGTTATATTCCACTCCTTTCATCATCATGGCCTTTTTGGCCTGAAGTTTTCCATTTCACCTTCACCCATTTCACCTCTCCCTACGAAAATCTCATTCCCTAAAGCAAAGTGAAACATTACATGATCATATTTCACAAGAAGTTATCACACATTTCATCCATTTCACTTCATTTCACTACGATCGATTCATCCAAGTAAAAGCTCTCAAGTCAAATCTGAAAAACAAACTGATAAAACAAACTTATCAATAATCTGTGAAACAAAAAGAATATTAAATAAACAATTAAAATTCTTTACAAAGCCTGTGTCCATTTCTAACTTATTCTTGGTGTAAAAGCAGATGATATATTGATTGGTATATGAGTTGATACGCATACTGTCTCTTTGGTTGAATGTTAATAATTTGATGATTAAGATTTGAGTGTGTGATAGCAAGTTCAAGAAAAAAAGAAAAAAAAAAAAAAAAATTGTTTTGCCGTGGTGAGTTGCACGAGTTACGTTTGAATTACAGTCTGGTTAAATTGTGAAAGATTGAAGGCAAGGTTGTGTGTTTACAGAATGTTATAAAGCCGACACAAATATCACAGGAAAACTTGTTATTTTATAAGAGTCCCGTGGCGAAGCGAAATAGTGAAACGGTAGTGGTAATTTGAGATTGTAAGAGAGTCTAAATAAAGGTGCAAGTTTTATTTGTTGAATAACGACAAAATAGTATTTGTATAACCTACAGGAACGTAAATAATTTAGCACAGTTGTATGATAGAAGAGGCAGTGTGATTGTTTATTAAGCAAAGCAATTTCGTGAACGTGAAATTAAAAGTGGCATATAATTTGTAATCGAATAAAACAAAGGTTTTCTCAGATCGTAACTATCAATATAAGCAAAGTGTGTAAAGATAATGTAAACAAGAGTGTCGGTGAAATAAACGTGATTACTAAAGTTCGGAGTATATGCACTAAGCCTATATGTTATAATCATTTAAACAAAAAGAAAACGCATTTCATATTAAAGAACTATATACAATATATACATAAGTTAAGAGACTGCATTTTGTTCGACAAAAATTGTAAACGTGAAGTCTTGAGCCAAATCGTTTCAAGTTGTACGGCTAATAATTAAAACCATGTTGGAAAAAGACACATCACTTGTGCCGGATGGTAACACGTGCATCATGAAAGGCAATGTAGATTGTTGCGTCTGTGGTCTAGATATCCAAGATAATGAAAACAAAACAACCTGTGAAACATGCCTGTACCATTACCATGTGCCATGTATGGGATTACCATCTGCAAAGGAGTTGGCTAATGCTCAAGTTGTATGGATATGCTGCTACTGTGGTAACAACAATTTGTCCAAGCGCTTATATGACCAATTTGGAATCCCTATTGACGAAAACATGTACGAACATCTAACCATGGATGATCTAACGAAAGACATTAAGGATAATGACCACGCAGCACAGCCAACTCGTGGACGAGACCAGAGAAACAAATCTTCATCATGTGGGAAAATTAGGCATATTCCTCGGGGCAAGAAAAGACTGCTTTCGCCAAACCAATCAACCACAAAGAAAAGGAAATCTGGTGAATGCCAGAATAGTAAAAGAGTCGATGATAATGATTGCCATTCGTGTACAAGTGACATTAAATCGACATTCACAAGAAATACCTTTAGGGAGAGATCCAATGATCGAACTGATGGAACTGCTGATGATAGTGCCGGAATTTGGAGAACGGTAAAATCAAGGAGAACTAAGCCGCTTAATGAAAAAGGTGTGTGCCGTACAGCAACGAGTGCGAATATTGACAAATATTCTAGCATGGACAAAGTCAAAGGACGAGAAAAAGGTGTCACGTACATTGGGAAAGCGATGGCATACTTGTACACAAAATCATCAAGAAAAAAAGTAAAATCTCATTTAAAGCAATCTCAAAATGGAAGTAATAAAGACCTTATCAACGACTCAACAGAAAAGAACATCACCACCAATGAGAACGACCTTGCCAACGACAAAACAGGAAAAAACTTCACCAAAGAGAACGAAGAAAACAGTAGCAATACGGTTTTCGTAAAAAGTTTGAGCACTTCTGTAAAAGAGAATGAACAGCAAAGTCAAATAACTTCCGACCATAGTTATCAAATCGGTGTGATGACTACACTTTATTCTAAGAACAACGACATGAGCAAATGGACCTCTTCAGATCTTGATACTATCGTGACATGTGCTAAAGACGCTGATATACCAAGTAATCCACGTGAATCGGCCAACAAGAGTCCTAATGGAAAGATAATTCATGCCTTTGACAAATGTTTTGAGTTAGAAATTTGTGAATCCCACACTGGTCCTCTTATACAAGAACAAACCGAACGAAATGTACCCTCTAGTAAAGTTCCGTTGATCAATGCACTAGAAGATGCACTAGATACACAACGAAAGTCAGATGGATGCCTAGTCGAATTCAACGAACATACTTTTGTTATAATGCCTCATACCACTGGCTATTATATCTTTGACACACATGCAAGAAAAGATATAGGTGGACGACACATGTTGATGCACACGAACACATGGACAGGTGTTTACGCATTTTGTTTACAATTGGCACATATAACGAATCTTCCGAATAGTGTACCATACAGACTCATCCAAGTGAAAGTACATGACCCTCAGCAGAACAATATATCGCAGTGTCCGAAAGACACAAATAAAGATGTCGACAGTGAAAGTGTACAAGAGAACACACTTGCATCTACAAGTAATCTAATAGAAGAAGAAGGCAAGGCCAACATCGCACCACAATGTCTCAAACAATTATCCACAGTGAGATCAAATACAAATGAAAACCCCACCATCAGTGATTCTCCAAAGATTAAAATCCGCACAGAAAGCATCGGTGATGAACATGTATTTGCAGATGACACGTCAAACCACCCGCAACGGGAAGAGAAAAAAGGAAAGAGCGAAATCAATACTTTCAAAGAACAATCCGACGACAAAGCATTTGAAAGCACTTCGAACAAATCGAATGGGAGACGGAAATGGAATATCCTTGAGAATGAGACAGAATTTAGTTTAGACAGCCAGAAAATCACACATACGTCACATAGAAGCATTTCTGAAACTCGTAAGAATAAAGCAGAACTTTCTCAGGATTTATCGCTTGATTTGAAATTGGATGAACCAAACGTGACAGAAATAAGCACTTCTAAAAAAGTAAAGGATGTAATAAAAATGAATACAGGGAAATTCGATAAAGACTCTGATGATTTGATAGTATTAGAAGAAATACAGCAGACTGTCTTGTACTTTGCACCACTGAATGAAATGAAAAGGAACGAATCGTGCACAAAGTTAAACATTCACGATATTACACCAACGTCTAACAATGGAGCTGAAACATGCACACCTGTAGGACATCCATGTACAATCAAACATATAACAGGTGATGGAAATTGCTTCTTTCGTGCTATTTCATTTTGCGTATCAGGAAACGAAAATAACCACTTACTTGTGAGAAAAGCTATTGTTGTTCATCTTTTAAAAAACAAGAACAAATTTGAGACACGTTTGAGAGATGGTTTTGCCAACGTTTCAGATTACGTGACAAAGAGCAAAGTATTCCAAAATGGGACCTGGGCTACCGAAATGGAGATTATGGTTTTGGCGAATTTGATTGAAACTGATATATACATATATGACGAGCAGAACTCTAAATGGAGTATATTTTCGGGCAAGGATGTACAGCTTGGAATGATTACCTCTGACAAAGGAATTTACTTGAGACATACACAACGTATACATTACGATGTTGTTCTGTCAGTACAATCATTTCAGTGCGATAATCCCAACAAACAGCACAATGGAACTGAAAAGAAAAACACACTTGCATCTGATGCTCCACAATATCAAGAGAAATGCACTACAAGCACACCACAATGTCCTAAAGAGTTATCCAAAATGGCATCAAAAAATGATGGTGACAATATAAACACCTCCGTCAGTGATTTGCAAACAGTTGAGACTCCTAAAAAAAGCAACCATGTAGTATCCGGGACCGATGGAAGTGAAACAAGAACTGAATCGTCTGTTGCTCCAGAAGTATCTATGCTAATTGAACAAAAGACATTGAATGAATGTGAGACTTCTGAAAGAAGAGGCATGAAACAGCCGAGGAAACCGAACAAGGTAGACAAAACCTATAAGAAAAAGTGTCATGAAAGCCGTATAACAAATGACCCATCCCAGTTTCAGAAAAAAATTCGCACAGAATACCACTTTAATCCTATATCCAATGAGAATGCCAGTCCTACGGATATAACCCAGTTAAACGAACATAACAAAACGGGTACGAAGGTAAATTCACAAAAAAGGATTATTGCTCAGGGAACGTTCAATCAGGGCCATCAAAGATTTGGCAGTTCAAGAGGAAAACAATGTGTTTGTAATTCTTTAATTGCAGTAATAAACAGCAAGTCTAAGAAAGCCAACCAATGGAAGAGTTCTGATCTAGATCGAATTTTGACAATAGGTGATAATTTGTATACCAATATAAGGAAAAGCACTTTAGTCACAACGGATTATTTAGCCATAAATCAATTACCTACCGAATTGGATGGATATGATGACTGGAATGACTATTTTACGATTGTATATCACGAAACAACTTTAGGACAGTTATTTGATGTTGAATCGCATAATAAAGATCTTGGTTTTGTGACTTTAGAACATGCATACCAACAACAACTGTGTAAGAATTGTGATGCCCATTTTGTGACCTTCGCCAACAACACATTTGTAGTCATAACAGGACATGAGGGGTATTTCATATTTGATTCGCATTCTAGAAGCAATCGAGGCTTTTTAAGTGCAAATGGGTACAGCATCTTACTTCATACACCAAGCTGGCAAGGGGTTTACAAACATTGTATGACATTAGCAAAGACATTGAATTGCCATATGAACCATTATTTTGAAATAACTGGGGTATCAGTACAAGCAATATCCGGTAAGAATGAGACATTAACTGGTTTTCCTATATTACAAGGCATCCCTACTTGTCAGAATATGTCCTCAACTACGCAATATAGCACAACGTCTCAATGTCCAACACATTCTGATGAAAAGAAACGGCAATATGAAGCACCAAGTCTAAAACAAAGTAGAAATGCAGAAAAGGAACACATTATTGAGCTTACTCAAGAAACGACTGATGACTTGCACAAAACGAGTAAACTGAAACTTCCCGATGTACATGACTACAATGGCCAACTATTGTCATTAAAGAATGTAAGGGTTGAATTGAGAAAATTACAAGAAACGGAATTTGGAGACCATGGTTTTGCCAATAAAACGGAAGCGACTATGACAATAGACAGCTCTGTAGATGAAAATTTAAAACACTCTAAAATGGAAGATGAAAAAACAAAAAGAAGGATCACCAGTTTGGAAAAAGATGCAAAAGCCAAATCATTTGAAAGCGTTTCCAAGAAACCGAATGGAAAACGAAAATGGAATACACTTGAAAGTGGAGCTCAACTTAGTTCTGACCGCAAAAAACTAAGACGAACGTCACAAAGGTACAGTTCTAGAAATCATAATTACCAAGCAGAATTCAATCAGGATATGACTGATTCAAACTTGAATGAACCAATGGTTACCACAAGAGGCAGTGCTAGAAAAGTAAATGATGTAATAAGAATGAATACAGGGAAATTCGATAAAGACTCTGATGATTTGATAGTATTAGAAGAAATACAGCAGACGGTCTTGTACTTTGCACCACTGAATGAAATGAAAAGGAACGAATCGTGCACAAAGTTAAACATTCACGATATTACACCAACGTCTAACAATGGAGCTGAAACATGCACACCTATAGGACATCCATGTACAATCAAACATATAACAGGTGATGGAAATTGCTTCTTTCGTGCTATTTCATTTTGCGTATCAGGAAACGAAAATAACCACTTACTTGTGAGAAAAGCTACTGTTGTTCATCTTTTGAAAAACAAGAACAAATTTGAGACACGTTTGAGAGATGGTTTTGCCAACGTTCCAAATTACGTGACAAAGAGCAAAGTATTCCAAAATGGGACCTGGGCTACCGAAATGGAGATTATGGTTTTGGCAAATTTGATTAAAACTGATATATACATTTATGATGAGCAAAGCTTTAAATGGAGTATATTTTCGGGCAAGGATGTTCAACTTGGGAAGGTTACCTCTGACAAAGGAATTTACTTGAGACATACACAACGTATACATTACGATGTTGTTTTATCAGTAGAATCATCTCAGTCTAATATTCCTCACATATTGTACAAGAATAAGCATCTAGAAAAGATTAGCATGAATCCTGAAGGTACAAAAAAGAGACGCAAGACAAAAAATAATTATAATAAAAGGAAAAAACAAAGCAAAGAGATCATGAGAGAAAAACGAGCTATAGCAAATGAAGAATCTAGTATCAAGAAGAAAGAAAAACATTTACAAAATAAAATAGCTCGCAAAACAAGGATTGCAAATGCATTGAAGGTTAGATATGCTAATGATAAAGCTTACAAAACAAAACAAAATCTGAGAGCAAAAATTGCACAAAACAAAAAGTATCACGAGGGAAATTTCTTTGAAGTAAACAAAGACACCAATGGTAAACGAAGGCAAAGTAAAACACGTAGATGTGGTGAAACTTTTAGGATCAAACATCTTCATGCCATGAAAGAAAAATACTACTCTGACTTAGTGTATAAAACCAGAAAAATCAAAATCGCTAAAAATAAGTATTTGTCAAATGAAAGGTTCAGGGAAAAAGTTAAATTAACATCAAGAACTTGGTACAAGAATCCCCAATTTAAAGATAAACATAAGGCAAGCATGAGAAATATTATGGAAACAAAATATGCCAATCCTCATTTCAGACAACAGCACAAGGCAACCATTAGAAAAAGATATGCCAATCCTCATTTTAGACAACAGCACAAGGCAACAATGAGAAATGTCATGAGAAGGAGATATGCCAATCCTCATTTTAGACAACAGCACAAGGCAACAATGGGAAATGTCATGAGAAGGAGATATGCCAATCCTCATTTTAGACAACAGCACAAGGCATTAATGCAGAGTGTGTCGAAAATCAAGTATAGCAATACAGAATTTAAACAAAAAAGGTCAGTGTCTTTAAAAATGAAATACCGAAGAATCGATAAGTACAGGCAAAGTGTAATCAAACGTAACCTGAAAAGAGCTAAACTTAACAAACTGAAAATGTCCGATCTCCATAATGTAATAAAGGACTTCCGACAAATTACTTGTGATGGACCAGAATATGTGTGCTCTGTGTGTTTCAAACTTCTTTTCAAAAACCAGGTAATGAAATGTATTAAGAACAAATATATAGACACTTCATGTATCAGTGACAAATATTTGCATGTCTGTAATCCGCAATGCACTTTAATATGTGAGATAGCAAAATCTACTAGATCATTTTTATGGATTTGTTTCACCTGTCACAACAAATTACGAGCTGGAAAACTACCTGCAGAAGCAAACATAAACAATCTACAACTACATGATATTCCGGAAGAAATTGCACAGTTAAACAATTTAGAACAGCATTTAATTGGATTGCATATTCCTTTCATGAAATTAATGGCTTTGCCCAAAGGTGCTCAAAATGGAGTGCATGGTCCAGTTGTGTGTGTACCTTCAAATACAAATGAAACAGTAGAAATGTTGCCTAGACCAGAGACCGAAGACCAAACGATTCGTGTTAAATTGAAAAGGAAATTGTCATACAAAAGCTATTACAAATATAAATATGTGAATAAATCAAAAGTGTTGAATGCACTACAGTACTTGAAAGAAAACAATAAATGGTATGTTGATGTCACCATTGATACCGATTGGGAAAATTCCTTTTCACAGAATAATGACATTCTCGAAGAAGATGATGAATTAGAGGACTCAGCAATTGATGAAAGAAGTTGCCCTGATCACTGGCAAAAAACATTTAACGTATTGGATCACATTTTGCCAAAAGACCCAAACCCTGAAGAAAACAATCCTATCGACGGTTTAGATGGTCAACCATTGCACAAAAACGATGTTGAAGATGATTCAGAAGAGCGGCTATGTGGGATTCAGTTAGATACATGTTTACAACCAGCAAATATTGGACAGGAAATTCTTGATCAATGTTTTGATGAAATACTTTGTTGCGCTCCTTGTGAAGGAAACAGTCCTGTATCAATACTGAAAGATGAAAGCAATGAAGCAAAATGCTTTCCGTCATTATTTCCAAAGGGTCAGCCAACATTCCATGATGGAAGAAGTGAAAACATAACCTTGGGCCGTTATTTGCACAATAGATTGATGCATGTGGATAGCAGATTTGCTCAAAACACTGATTACCTCTTTTATGCCCAATATATTTATGAAATGCAGCAAGTTTTGTCACAGGTTTCTATTGCATTAAGACAGAGTTCAAACAAAAAGGATGATTCCTCTTTTATCACTGCATCCGATTTAAAAAATGCGGATAAAGTTTATGAAATACTAAAAGCGGACAAGGGATACAGATTCTTGAAACAAATTCGTGGGACACCACCATACTGGCAAAATGCACAGAAAGATGTTCTAGCAATGGTTCGACAACTTTCTAAACCAACCTGGTTCGCGTCATTTTCGTCAGCTGATATGAGATGGCCTGAAATAATGAATACACTACTCAGACAAACGGGCGATGCAAGAAAAATAGACGATTTAGATTGGGCAGACAAATGCAATCTTCTAAAATCAAACCCAGTTACTGTTGCTAGAATGTTTGATAAACGATTTCACACTTTTTTGAAAAAAGTTATTTTATCACCATCTAAACCCATCGGTAACGTCATAGATTACTTTTATCGTATTGAATTTCAACAAAGGGGATCACCTCATGTTCATATGTTGATATGGGTTGAAAATGCACCAATATTAGGAGTTGATAAAGATGAGGATGTTGTACAATTCATTGATAAGTACATTTCATGCGAGAAGCCTACAGAAAAGGAAGATCCAGAACTACATGAAATTGTTTCACACGTCCAGAGCCACAGTAAGAAACATTCTAAATCTTGCAAAAAGAAGGGAACGACGTGCAGATTCAATTTTCCAAAACCAATATCCGAACGAACGTTTATTACGAAAGCAACCGATGTTGGTGAAGATAAAGATATCGAAACCGATCAGAAGAATACCAAGGAATTGTTGGAATCTGTAAAAAATGAATTAGCAAGCGAAACCAAGTATGAAAGTACAACTGACCTTTTTGGAAAACTTGGTATTACCCAAGCACAATTTGAAAATGCATATGCTGAATTAGCATCCCAAGAAAATATAATCCTAAAAAGACAACCTCAAGATGTCTGGATAAATCAATTTAATCCACACTTACTTAGATGCTGGAATGCTAACATGGATTTGCAATATGTTTCAAATGTATTTGCCTGTGTTTCTTATGTGGTATCTTACATGTCAAAAGCTGAAAGAGAGATGGGAATGCTATTGAGTCATACACTATCGGAAATAAAAGAAGGAAATAATGATGCAAAGCAAAGCATGAAAAAACTTGGTCAGGCGTATATGCATAACCGTGAAGTATCAGCACAGGAAAGTGTCTATCGTGTTTGCACTCTGAGACTAAAGGAATGTTCAAGGAAAGTTGAATATATACCTGTTGGGCCTGACCCTATCCGAATTTCTTTACCTCTAAAATTGATACAAAACCGAACAGATGATGACGAGGAGAATATTTGGATGACAAGCAAGGTTGATAGATACAAAGCTCGGCCCGATGGTTTCAAATTTGACAATATGTGCCTTGCTTCCTTTTGTTCTGAATACAGAATTTTAACAGCTTCTCAGATGAACGCTTCACGTTGTAAAAGAAACGAAAATGTATTTGAATTAAAACAAAATCTAGGATACATTCAGAAAAGAACACGTTCAGATGATGCAGTTATACGATATCCCCGGTTCAATCGTAAAATATCGCCTGAAAAATATAATTTAAGCCTATTACAATTGTTCCTGCCGTATCGCACACAAGAGCAATTAAAACCTCCAGGATTCGAGACCTATGAACATTTTATTCAGAGAGGTTATGTTAACATATCTGGGGAAAAGCTAGAAAAAGTGAGCTCGATTGTAGGTAAAAACCGTGACAAATTTGAAAAGAATGCCGATGCCATTGACGAAGCAAAAGAGTTTTTATGCAAATTTGGACCACAAGAAAATGCTTGGGCTCTTTTATGTCCTGAAACTGAAGCGGAAAGACTTGAATATCCCAAAGAAGATGTAGACATTGAAGATTTTGAGGCCGATCGTGATATTCCTGATTTAAAATCTTCCAAAACAAAAGATGACCAAAGTGTTGAACTTCGATCTTCAAAAATTTCTAGACATAAAGGTCATTCTCTGATCAGAACCTTGAATGAAAAGCAAAAAATAGTTTTCTACAACATAAGACAATGGTGTCTTAACAAAGTAAATGGAGGAAAGAGTGAACCATTTCATATTTTAGTTACTGGTGGTGCTGGGACTGGAAAGAGTCATTTAGTAAAATGCATCTATTATGAAGGAACACGAATTCTAGACAGAATGTTGCCTAACCCAGATGATGTACCGATTCTTAAGATTGCTCCAACTGGTGTAGCTGCATTCAACATTAATGGTTCTACCATACACAGTGCACTCTCTATTCCACTTCAGATACAATTACCTTACCAGCCGTTAAGTGAAGAGAAAATAAGTGCCCTTCGAAATAAACTGGCGCACATACAAGTTATAATCATAGACGAAATATCAATGGTACACCAAAAGTTAATGTGTTATATCCATGGACGCCTACGACAAATCAAACAATCACGAAACCAAATGCCTTTTGGTGGTATCTCTGTTATAGCTGTTGGCGACTTCTATCAACTACCTCCTGTTTTTGGCACACCCTTATATAAAGACACTCTTGAAGGTGCAATATGGATAGATAATTTCAAAAAAGTGGAGCTCGGCGATATAATGAGGCAAAAAGATGATTCAAAATTTGCACTCCTTCTCAATAAATTACGTGTAAAATCCAAAGAGGATAAACTGTGCGATGACGATATAGAAACACTTCAATCCCGTGAAACAGGCGAAGATTGTGAAGATGTTCTCCATATCTATTCCACTAACAAACAAGTTCAAGACTGGAACAAACAGGTATTACATAAGAAATGCACAGGTATCGTTTGTATTATGGCTGAAGACACCCAAAATACGACAAAGGATAGGACTAAAGTACGTGACAAGCCATTAGCAAAATTGAAAAGTTCATTAGCACCTTACTTATGGATTGCAGTTAAAGCAAGGGTTATGTTGACGAGAAACATTGACGTTGAAAAAGGCTTAACCAACGGTTGTTTTGGAAATGTGGTCGAGATAGTGATGGACAGCACAACCTCTAAACCAGTGTGTATCAAAGTGGAATTTGACAAATCTGATATTGGTATTTACTCCATTGAAAAGCATCAAGAATCGGTTAAAAAATATGTTAGGCAACAATTCCCACTGAAACTTGCATATGCATGCACAATTCACAAAGTACAAGGTATGTCATTAGACAAAGCTGTTGTCTCGTTGAAAAACATGTTTGAATGTGGCCAAGCTTATGTCGGTCTAAGTCGTGTTACATCATTATCTGGGCTCGTTGTGCAAGACTTTCATGAAGATCGTATATACTGCAACTCTGAAATAAAAGAAAGCCTTGAAAATATGCATTCATTCATACAACCACCTATAGCTTCTGATGTTAGTGATCACAACATTTCCATAATTCTCCACAATATACAAGGATTAAAACAACATTATAGGGATTTGAAATGCAATACTGACTTCTCCAATGCAGATTTGATATGTCTGACAGAGACATGGCTTAATAAGGAAGATGACATAATTGATACACTCTTAGATGATTTTAAATTCTACAACCAGCCGAGATATCTTTCATATTGTGCTACCAGTCAACTTAGAGAACAGTCACATGGGGGTGTTGCAATGTACATTAAAAACAAATTTTCAAGTAGATTGAACATAGCTGTCGACAACTTAGAATCCATTGCAATTATCATAACCAATCCCGTCTCTTTTGTTATTTCAGTTATATATCGACCTCCATCATACAGCATAAAACAGTTTTGTGAATGTTTACTCAATTATCTCAATGAATTGCACAGAATAAGTACCAGATGCATAGTGATGGGTGATTTCAACGAAGATTTAATGAAACACAATTCACAGGTAAACAAAATAATGTGTGGTAATGGTTACAAACAGTATGTTTCAAAGCCCACGACAGAGAATGGTACATTGATCGATCATGTTTACAGCAAAGGACTAGATATATTAGACGCAGACGTGATTCCTATATATTACAGTTACCACGAAGCTATTAGGATTAAATTGTAAATGTAATGTGCAGAAATAAGAGCTTTATATATTTGTTCATTTTTTCAGTTTATTGTTAATATAAAAAAACAGCCAAAGGAAAACAGAAAAGGCACCTTACCCCAAATGTCTGTTATCCTAGTTAACTTACACATTTCAAATCAATAAATACAACAACTTTATAAAACAGCATATGAATGCTTGTTGCATAATAATATTTACAAGCTTACAATTAAAAAATATTTAATAATTCAAACCACTCAGTTAACCATAATATGTGTAAAAGCTATATGATATGTAGATGTAACTTTAGTGCCCTTTTAAAATGTATAATGGAAGAGCTATTTATGATATAAAATGAGTTCATATAATAACCTGTTCTAGCAAATGGTACCTTTAATTACAATGAATTTATAATCAAAATCCATTGTTTGTTTTTGATTTAACAACCTTTTTCCACTCCAATTACTAAGTACATCTAAATCGTTCTGATCTATACTGCAATCTTCTATAGACTTCATTTTATTATATGAAATACAATCATCTGCATATAAACCAATAATTGTTTTAATATTGTCAGACAAATCATTTATATAACATAATACAAAATTGGACAAAGAGCTGCACAAAAGCATATAAGAATTTGACGTCATAATATCATCCACCATTGCAATGATATTTACATATATGAAATACAATCATCTGCATATAAACCAATAATTGTTTTAATATTGTCAGACAAATCATTTATATAACATAATACAAAATTGGACAAAGAGCTGCACAAAAGCATATAAGAATTTGACGTCATAATATCATCTATTGCAATGATATTTACATGTTTATTACCGTTTGCCTATATATATAATTCCTGTCATTCAAAATGTACCCACCCAAGTTTAATTTGCGGGGAAAAAATATAACAATAGTGTATTTTGTGTTAAATTTGTTATTGAAACATAAATCTTAATATTGTTTTACTGTAAATACAATCGCAGTATTATAACAAAAGATGCTGTCAATTACCAATACTATTTTCTTTACAAGATCTGTAATTTATCGCAGATATATCGTGGATACAAATATTTTTAAATAGGATTTTTTTTTTTGGTAAAACAAAAAATCCGTACAGCCAGGACCAGACATGCATTGTGTGTGTGGTTCAGAAACGGATTGTTTTTTTTCTTCATTTAATTAGATGGTGACAGGTTTGAATGGGTATTATTCCCGATATAAATTGCCTAAATAAGGCACATGGTTGTTGTATTTATTTTGCTTAATTATTGCATCCTGGCTGCTGATGACGAGTGCAATAATTAACCATTTACATATTTCATGACATGCACCAATGTAAGGACAGGTCTAAACAAAACATGTATGGGGAGGAAAAAAAATTACTAAAACTTTGTGTACAATCAAATGAAGAGCTGCTCATTGGTGACATCACTCACAGTTGCCAATTTATTTTACCCTCTAAACTTTCACAAGAAATAACTATTTTATTGTGTGTCCGATTTTTTATTTCTTCTCACATATCTGCATTTCTAATTTTTCTACTTTCAAACAAAGAAACAGAATGTAAGGGTGAACTTGCCCTTTAATGGCCAAATGAGACATGAAATCATATCACCGACGCACACTCTATCCAAATATGAAGAAAAAAATTAAAACATGCCAAGGAATCAGATTTCCCATAGGGTTGTACGCAAACTATTGACATTCCTCTCTCATAGATATAACACGCAAAATTAGGCATGTTATTACATTGTTTATGATTGTATATGATAATATGTTATAATAGTCGAAGAAGATCATAAAATCTAATTTAAAACGACGGCAAAAAAAAATAAAAAATTACCGACCAGGAATCGAACGTGGGTCGCCGGAATAGGAGGCAAGTGCTATGACCACTATACCAAAATAATCCACATAGACATTACACGTGAACGGAAAATAGAATTCTTAAATCCCACTTTGCAAGTGAAATATGAGCTTGATCCCGGCATCTGATCAAAAAAGAAAGGGCACCATAATGATAGCTTATTGTCTCAGCTACAACATACTCGAAGCTCAGCGAAAACAAAACTAAAACGACGGAGATATTGCTCGCGAAAGACGGGAATGTAGAATCCAGTTTTGAAAAAAAAAGTCATGTCCCATAGAGAATACACGCAAAATGTGAAAAAATGACATACCTCCTTAAATCGCAAAAATACGCCATGATGCCTTTGTCAAAATGAAAAATCGTGATCATCACATTTGTAGAGAATTGTCTCAGATAGAACATATCAAAATTTGGAAGAAAATCGATCAATATTTACAGAGATACAATAAATTTTCCAAAAAAAATGCTGACGTCATAATATGCAAATTGAAATTTTGAGTTCGGAGGCCATTATGATGACGCCATGAGTTAATTGAGGGTCAAATGAGACATGAAATCATATCTCCGACTCATAATCTATCCAAATATGAAAAAAAACTTGGGAGTTCCCATCCATTCTGAAGAGTTACAATGAATTTTGTATAGGCATGTTTTTGCCCATATATGCTATGTATTACAAGAGCTCGCGCGCACGGACATGTTTCTTGAACGGAAGCTCATTGCGTTTTTACTAGTCAGAAAAAGGTGAACAAGGTATCAAAATGCTTGGAAAGATGGGCTAAATATGATAACAGAGAAAATTCGGCGATTCTATGTTGCAAAATGCCAGTACGCGCGAAAACGCGCGCGCATGCGCGTGTGCGCGTTTTTTCGTAAAATGCTTAAAATGGCCTAAAACGTATCCAAAATGAATTTGCGACGATTTTGAACATTTTAAAATTTTGCGCGCGCGCTGACGCGCGCACGTACGCATGCGCGCGCGTTTTTTGACCTGAAATTGACCGGACGGATATTGACCTTGATCATGATAAATATGAATGAGAAACAACTTTTCGTTATGAAGATATGATCATGAGAAGATATTCAGAAAATTTTACAAAATGGCGCCTAGATGACGTCATCAGTCAAGGTCAGGGTTCAAAACCTTATTTTGCTTTGTCCATATGCCTATATATATGCGTGCCAAATTTCAAGGCACTTGATTGAGCCATTTTCAAGTTATCTTGCTAACAAAAAAGTGATTGGAAATAAGAAAAATATGATGACGCCATGAGTTAATTGAGGGTCAAATGAGACATGAAATCATATCTCCGACTCATAATCTATCCAAATATGAAAAAAAACTTGGGAGTTCCCATCCATTCTGAAGAGTTACAATGAATTTTGTATAGGCATGTTTTTGCCCATATATGCTATGTATTACAAGAGCTCGCGCGCACGGACATGTTTCTTGAACGGAAGCTCATTGCGTTTTTACTAGTCAGAAAAAGGTGAACAAGGTATCAAAATGCTTGGAAAGATGGGCTAAATATGATAACAGAGAAAATTCGGCGATTCTATGTTGCAAAGTGCCAGTACGCGCGAAAACGCGCGCGCATGCGAGTGTGCGCGTTTTTTCGTAAAATGCTTAAAATGGCCTAAAACGTATCCAAAATGAATTTGCGACGATTTTGAACATTTTAAAATTTTGCGCGCGCGCTGACGCGCGCACGTACGCATGCGCGCGCGTTTTTTGACCTGAAATTGACCGGACGGATATTGACCTTGATCATGATAAATATGAATGAGAAACAACTTTTCGTTATGAAGATATGATCATGAGAAGATATTCAGAAAATTTTACAAAATGGCGCCTAGATGACGTCATCAGTCAAGGTCAGGGTTCAAAACCTTATTTTGCTTTGTCCATATGCCTATATATATGTGTGCCAAATTTCAAGGCACTTGATTGAGCCATTTTCAAGTTATCTTGCTAACAAAAAAGTGATTGGAAATAAGAAAAATAAAGAATAAATAAATAAAGGCAATTCTAACGAAATTATGAGGTGGTCTGTATGATGTACAGCCCACCTAATAATAAATAAAGGCAATTCTAACGAAATTATGAGGTGGTCTGTATGATGTACAGCCCACCTAATAATAATAAAGGCAATTCTAACGAAATTATGAGGTGGTCTGTATGATGTACAGCCCACCTAATAATAATAAAGGCAATTCTAACGAAATTATGAGGTGGTCTGTATGATGTACAGCCCACCTAATAAATAAAGGCAATTCTAACGAAATTATGAGGTGGTCTGTATGATGTACAGCCCACCTAATAAAGGCAATTCTAACGAAATTATGAGGTGGTCTGTATGATGTACAGCCCACCTAATAAATAAATAAATAAATAAATAAAGGCAATTCTAACGAAATTATGAGGTGGTCTGTATGATGTACAGCCCACCTAATAAAGGCAATTCTAACGAAATTATGAGGTGGTCTGTATGATGTACAGCCCACCTAATAAAGGCAATTCTAACGAAATTATGAGGTGGTCTGTATGATGTACAGCCCACCTAATTATATTTTTCTGAGGTATCGGAACTTATACCGGAAATCGTGATAGTGAAATGGTTTGCGATTCCCACCAATTAAATTTAATATTCGATATTTTGTTTGTATCCATGTCTTTATCATGTTTATAATGCATTGTATAAAACTAGCTCCGACAATTTAGTGCCATCTATAGAAAGAAAGAAAAAACATGAGCAGAATTCAAACTCTATGAAGACACAATCAGAAAAGGGACGAAAATCGGAATAAAATTGATTAGTAACACAAATCTTCCGAGGGATACCGTAAGTAACCCATTCCTCCGAAGTGATTGGGAGGTATGAAAATAATACTGCCTTTCAATTTCCTTTTCTTTAATACAATTTCTTTTGTTTCATGTGTCTCTTCCTTTCTACTTGATTATAGCAACCTAAATTACACCGTGACACAGTTCTCGAGTATAATGAAGGTGAAAATACGGGCATTACGGGATTAAGCGTCTTTACATCAATCCCAGGCGGAGGTTGTCTTTCGAAGCGATAATAACACCCCGGATTGGTGCAAATACCTCGTCCCGAGAGAAGCTGATTTAATTGTGTGGATTCCAAAGACGAATGGGGCGACGGCAAAAAGAGGTAAAATAAACCTCTGTTCGCATCGCTTGATCATGACATTTAGAGATTTAGGATATGTATTGCCCGCAGACGCGAATGATACCTCCATCTTATATAGGAAAGATGCAAGTCATACGGTGCAATTGAAGCTCTTTTTCTAGAGCTCATGGCCATGGGATATAAGAAAATGAGGTTAAAGTGAAATGGTTCCAAATTAAAATGGTAATCAAGAATTTAAGATATATAATTCCATATAATAGGGAGACAATGGATACTCTTAGTAAATGTCACAACTGTGTCACATCATTTAAATTGTCTTAAAACAAAACTCCTTTAATCATGATTATTCTTGCATGACACATTGTGATGTTTAAATAGCAGATTACTAAGTAATTAGCAGTAATCTCGTTCACTTCGAATTGCCAGTTTGTATGCAATTTGAAATATTGCTGTATTTTGTAATCCTAAAACTCGCTATAGTCCCAATCCAGTCCAGTCTATCTTCAAACACCTACCGTATATACATGTACAGCCCTAAATTACACGAATAATATTTGTAATTCAAACATATAAAGAAACTGACCAGAAATATATTGTGATTAAAAGAAGGCAAAGAAAATGGGATTCCAACGGGATTCGAACCCGAGACCTCCAGATTGCTAGACTGGTGCTCTACCGACTGAGCTATAGAAAACCCTAGACGGTGCTCGTCCCTGAAACCCCTTAGTTCTCATTGCCTGAATGGTCAGAAGCTATTATAAACTTGACATAAACCCGAAGGATACAAATCAACAATGAGAACTAAGGGGTTTCAGGGACGAGCACCGTCTAGGGTTTTCTATAGCTCAGTTGGTAGAGCACCAGTCTAGCAATCTGGAGGTCTCGGGTTCGAATCCCGTTGGAATCCCATTTTCTTTGCCTTCTTTTAATTTGAATAATATTTTTGTCAATTTTATGAGGCATAATTGTTACGCGTCGATCGGACATGTCAGATCAGCTTTTGAGAGTCTAACGTTAGTGTGAGGGATCATCATATGTGACCTTACACCACAAAACGACCAATAAGTCTGGGGAAATGATTATGCTGATTTTTACGTAGAATTCATTACCTTTAAAATGGTATATAATTTGTCATATTCAGGAAATACAAAAATCCTGAATCTCATACTTTTAACCAAATTTAACTATTTCAGCTAATTACAGAGAAACAATATCCGCGACGTAACGGTCGTTTTGTGGTGTGAGCTATCATACAATGTTACAAAACAGTCGTTTTCCCCTCACAGTATAACAGGGCCCAAAACATTAATCACGCCCGACAACGGTTCCTTGAAAATTACCCAGCGAAATTGTCAACATACATTTTCAATTTGGATGTATCCGGTATAAAGAACTGTCCTTTGTTGATATGAAATCCTAAAAATATACAGGCAGCCACAAGAACATGTATGCACTGCCAAGATTGCCAACGCTTCGTTACATGAGTCGCATGTGGTAAGGTCATTAGAATTGTCTACTGTGAAGGTAGCTGATATTGATATTAAGCCCATTTCAAAGGCTCGTGATCTTGGTGTGACTGTTGAAAGTAATCTTGATATGACAAGTCATGTGAATAACATTTGTAAATCTGCTTCTTTTGGTTTATATAGAATCGGGAGAATTAGGAAATATATAGATGAAAGGACCACAGAGCAACTGGTACATGCTTTTGTTACTAGTTATTTGGATAATAATAATGCACTCTTGTATGGGATTCAGAGTTTACTCCAGAATAAATTGCAACGTGTACAGAATGCTGCTGCACGACTTGTTGCTAGGAAGGGAAAATTTGAACATATATCCGATATTTTGCAATCTCTTCACTGGTTGCCAGTTAAGTTAAGAATAAAATTTAAATTGTTAGTACTAGTTTTTAAGTGCTTGCATGACTCTGCACCAGGATACTTACAAGATCTTATTCAGTTATATGAACCTCAAAGGAATCTTCGATCTCAGTCTAAAAACTTACTGGTACAATCTCGGGTGAACACAAAAATGTTTGGAGACAGGGCTTTTCAGAAAACAGCACCAGATTTATGGAACTTACTCCCACAATATTTGCGAGAAATTAATAATCTAGATTCATTTAAAACTCAGTTAAAAACTCACTTATTCTTGCAACATTTTAGTTAGTTATATGTATAATTGTTTGTCTTTTTAGTTTTTACACGCATAGAGACAGTTGTGTTATGCGTTCTAAGAATTGTTTATTATTATTATTATAATGATTGTGAATCATTCCACACACTCAACTTGTAAAAATACAGTTAGTGGCCACCAAAAAGATCCCATGTAGAGAAATAACGATGTCATACATGTAGAACCTTTCTATAGACAGATCAAGGCCTAAACGCATGGAAACATAGAGGTTACATGGTGTAGACCTCAACGGGGAAAATGCTAAATCTAGATGCGTTTCTTTTTTAGGGTGGGGGGGGGGGGGCAAAATACGGTCAAACATTTGGATAATGTTAAAGTGGACTTCCACACGATTTCAAGCTTCTAATGATTGAAAGACAGATATTCTAGGTCAATAAACACAATTTTGTGTGAAAAAAAGTATGATTGTGGGTTCTTATAATTGGCTTTGAAATTCTAATGACACAAATTCGCGAGCGAGCTTGTTCTATCCCACAATGCACCAATTTGTGACGTGCGACCCTCACTATGCGCCTATCTATGTTTTTACACTGCAGCGAATGTGTTCTTTTGATCGGACCAATACAATGCTCGATCATGAATAGTTTAGTCCACGATGCGCCACTCAACCGTGCCTTTAAGCATTACTGCATTGTTGAACCGTTTGAAAATACTTGCCTGCCCGAAATTGTAACACGTTTGGCTTTCATTGGAATTTGAATAGACACAAAGTCCTGTAAACGTGGTTATTGAATTTCCTGGCTCTGCATGGTCGGCTATTATGAATGACACATGCAGTGATCACAATGCAGTGGCACCGGATTCAAGCCTACTCAAGAAATTGAGCAAAGTGAGGGTGCTACGTAAGGGTCTCATGATTGTGTGCAGTAAATTTAATTATTTCCTCAGAGTCAATGACATTAGAAAAATCTCTTAGAAATCAACCAAAGAGAGTCAAATCCTGAAAATATTCAAGCACATCCATAGATTTATTTCCAATATACTGTACTTTTTAAAAACTCGTCCGGAATTCTCCTTTAACGACTACCTAAGGAATCAAGAATCGTGTCATGAGACTTCAGTGCCATAGAGTGGTGAAGTGTGATGTCATAAACATATTTTTTTGAATTTTCAAATTTGGACTTCATTTTCAGAAAGAGCATGTAACAAATAATGTCCAAATACCGAAAATCAAAGGAATAGGTTACGTATTGGCTGAGATAGGCCCATCCGAATGATTTTGTTGTCAATGGGCAATCAGTGTTATAGTGCACTGGTTCCTAAATTTAGGAACCAGTGTCTATAACACTGATTGCCTATTTAAGTAAAATTCATTCGGATGGGTATCTCAGCTAATACGTAACCTATTCCTTTGGTTTTCGGTATTTGGACATTATTTGTTACATGCTCTTTCTGAAAATGAAGTCCAAATTTGAACATTCTAAAAAAGTGTTTTTATGACGTCATGGCTTCTGTACTGTATAACATTATCTTTTTTCTTCTCTCCAGAATTGGCTGTACATGCAAGAGGGACGTGATACACTGAAGTGGGGATTTTATTGTTTTCGTTTTCAGTGGAGCGCGGCGGGGGATACTGCATAACCATCAACAAAAGAGGGCGAATTTCTAACAAGGTCGAGCGTAGTGTTGAGTTTAGGAGATGTTTTACTTTGGCACATTCACAAAAGGGCCATTATTTTAGACTAAGTACCCGTTGCAAATGGAGAAGGAATATAATCTTTCATTTCTGTCCTGGGTTGGAAAACTTGTAACCTTCATTAAAATGAAGTAAGTTGAAGAAAGACAGTTCATTGACTGAATGGAAGATAATTTGCACCAACTTATTATCACATTAAAGGTACACTTGAATATTGGTACTTTCCAAAATGCCCCTTGACACTAAATTGGTTGGTTTTTAATTCCATTTGAAAGTTCCTTGAATAAAACATGTAAAATGAGAATCATTCCCTTTCAAATGCTCTCATAGTTGAACAATTTTATTTCAAGATATTTTATTAATAAGCCTACCGGCCTTTTGACTTTTTAGAAAAATATAAAAAATGCTTATAGACTACTTTGAAAAAAATCATTATTTTAACAAAGCATCAAATGCACAATTTTGTATGAAAAAGTGGCTAGAACCAATGAGTTTTTAGAGAGCGCCCTCTTGAGTTGTAACGGTTCTTTTTAAAATGATAACAGGGTTTTTACTTAGTCGTTTGTAATTGTGTATACCTTTCGAGCATGGTAGAGTTATAACTATTAGTTTGTACCGTAATGATGCAGGTTTTAGTTACTAAAGTTAACCCGATCACTACGGGGACCGAGAATTCTCGGTCCCCGTTGCGCCTACTCATATACGGGAACCGAGATTTCTCGGTTCCGAGCAAGGGCTATATTAATTGCATAAACATACATGTATGCATCTTGTAAGTACAATATAATTTGGCTGAATACAAAGATTGAACCCTTGGCTACATGTATATCAAGTTTCCCCGACTCTAGTTGCGTGATTATTGTTTTATTACAATTTTATCATGGTAATACACAAGTCTAATTTCAGGATATTCGTATACAAATACATACAAGCCAGAATCATAGTTTTCACTCAGAATTTTACTTCGCTGACCCTATACTATGCATATCGATCGCCTCTATTGTGTGAACTACTTGACCAGCGAACTCACGCTAGGTTGAATAGAAGCGAATACAATGCCATGGTCAACCAGATATCGATCGGTTCTTTTGTGCGCGCCCAGTGGGGTGACTCGACCGGTCCGTAAAATAATCTTGTATATAGCTATTGAAGCAGTATATCTATTGCCGTGGTAAAAGGGTTAAGTTTGACCAATACTCAACTATCCCTTTAAGTGTTAAATTTAAAAAAAGGCATACAAACAAAATCAAATAAACAAACAAACAAACAACTACAAGGCAACAGCACAAGACATCAAAACTTCAGGCGAGCAAGGGAATTATCATTTTATCATTTGCCTATTTATTGATTTATTTATAAACAGTGCATGACAAAAAATGAAACATTTGTATTTTTGATGGCACATTTTTCAATTCTGCATTTTTGTTTTGCATACTACATGCATCAGAGTGGAGTAGCTACAGAAAGGCACATGCCCCCAAAATTGACCCACACAAAACATTTCAGCATAAGGGGAATACTTTAAAAAAGTGAAGAAATACTAAGAGTGTGCCCACATAATTTGCATCTCACCCCCCCCCCCCCCCCCCCCCCCCCCCCACTAGTCAGACTACGAGTAGCGTAGCTCGAGAAGCTCACTACTCTCTACTAGTGGCCCAATTCTGACAAATAGATTTTTAAAGGGGTATTCCGGGCCTGATAAAACCATTCGTTATTTGAATAAGCAGAATAAGAGGCATAATTGGTGAATATTTGATCAAAATCAGATAAGAAACACGGGAGTTATACCTATTTGAATATCATGTAGTAATGAGCGATCGTTTCAAAATTGCCGCCATATGCAACATCATTGACGAGCAACTCGCCAAGGCTTTAGTACATGAAAATACACTTATTTCTCATTTTCTTTGCTAAAAATTAATTTTTCTCTGCTTGTTTTCACGAATTCATAGAAGAATATCGATGGGCCAACCTCTTTGGAATTTGTAAGCTCATAAATGTGTTTTGTTATTAAGAAAATTTAAATTTTGTAAAATGTCCACGTAGAAGTCAAAATCTCTGCAGCTCGCAAGTGACGTCACGATCGATAGCAATTGCGAACGATACTAAAAATGGGAGCAAAGTTCATTCTGTCATAACTTTTTTATTGCTCTACCGTTTTGGCTCAGATTTTCGATCATGATTCTTCATATTCACTTCATTTTATAGCAAACATCACATTTCTGGGGTGGAATTCCCCTTTAAACTGACGGTGACGGAATGAAACCAAAAATCTTGTATATTTTCCATGTCAATCCTCATCCATAAATGAAGTTTTGTTCAATTCATGAACAGGCGTTGATGAGTATTACCATAGAACTAGAACTAGAACTAGAAGTGAAATCATGAATGTGATTTTGGGGCCAGCAATTTTGTTCAGGCCATCCAAAAGTGAGAGAAAATTATTTTACTGGCTTGACTCACTAGGCACTAGTGCCAAAAAAAGTTAGGGTGGAACCTTGCAATTTAATATTGCAAGGCCTTTATCATACAAAAAATATTACATTAAAAAAAAAAAAATTCCTGTTCAATCAAGTATTAATTTTGTATGATCATAAATAGGAAGATGAGTCGACTCTGATAACAAATGTGCCTCCCATCTCTTTAGACCATGATTAAACATCCATCAATAATTTTGACCTAAATAAATAAGTTTGAACTTTTTCATAAAGATAATTTCATGAAAGGTTTTGCATTTCATGAAAATGCAGTGACTCCATAGGATCTAAGGATGCGCCTGTTAATGGCCTAGTCCCACTGCACTGTTTCTCCCTTTGTTTCCTATTCGTTTGACATCCGGAAGGTACTAGCAGAAACTGGCAGGAAACAAAATCATGCGAACTAAGTTCAGAATGGACTAGTAGGATACTTTTAATTCTGCTCCGTTTCCGATATCTGCTTGTGGCCATTTCGTTACTTTGTTTTGATACTGACCATTTCGCCACATTTAAGTTGGACACGAAATGTAAGGAGAAACGGTGCAGTGTGACTAGGCCAAAAAACCTCAAAACAGTTTGAAGCCATACAGGACTGGTCTTAAGAATACTCAGGCTGGCGGAAATAGAGGATGGGTGTTATACCAAATCAATGGGTTAATGGGATGATCAATTTAGTTTAACCCCTAAAAAGGCTCGGTGGGAAAAATCAGCCCCCTCCCTCCATGTTTCGCGCGACCGCCTCTGCAAATAAATGCATCCAAGATGAATACAGTCCTGACAAATATTTTGATGAACATTTTGGTCTCAATGGATTTTTTCGTCCAGTAGTCAAATACATTTATAGAATGGGTTGATAAATCCCTGCAATCTGATTGGTTGAGAGCAAAATTCGTGCATACGATTAATTTTACTGGATGCATGAAAAAGTGCATAGTGCGCTATCGATATTGTTATCGTTTCTTAAACGATCATACCTTTCCAAAACAAGAAAAATGGCGGCCCAAGGACCGCGATTTGAAGTGCTCACGGACAGAGAATTGGAAGAATTACTAGAAAATGCCGATGCAGGTAGCATGAGAAAAGCAATTAAATTTGGGTTTTCAAAACTTGAATCCTTTGCGAGACTGAGACAAAAAGATGCCGTACTTCATGACATTAGTAAGGAGAACACAGCTGATTTGGACTCGCTGCTGTCGGCTTTGTATGCATCACTGCGTAAGAGTGATGGTGCTTCGTACACAAAAAAATCAATGCAGTACATTCGTTACGGGATTCAGCGTCACTATTTGGACAATTTCAACATCGACATTTGTAAGAATGCACTTTTCCCCCAAAGTGTTCGCATGTTCAAAGCAGTTTCTGTCAAACTGAAGCGGGAAGGATTAGGAAGTACAAAGCATAAGGATTCAATTTCTCATGCCGACATGGAGAAGATACAGACCCAGTTGGATTGCAACAGTCCGGCAGGACTTCAGGACAAGGTATTTATTAGTGATGTTATCCGATCCGATCCGAGAAGGGAATTCCCGGCGGTCATGGCCTTCAACCGGGAAATTAGCGGTCCGAGAAATGGCTCTTTTTTTCTATAATTCTCGTTTTGGCAACCCATTTTTTCCAGTAATAATAATAAATTTGTATACTGTACTTATTAGAAAAAAATGGGATCAATGCAAGTAATTTGCAGTAGGTATGACAGATTTACGACTTGTGGCTAGGACCAGGAGCAGAGAAGGTCAATATGTTTAAACAGCTTGAGCCTTGAAGTCAATTACCTGAATTTGTGCAGAGCTATATACGAAGGGTTTAAGGAGAATGCCCCTACCTGTTGGAAAGCTTACGCCCAACCTTTGAATATACTTTTTTACACCCCCCAAAATAATTTACCCCAATGCTGCCTCCCATTTTTTTTGGACAAATTTTTAAATATTGTGTTTCTTGTAGTCATAAAAAATTCGCCCAAACATGATCTTACACAGGCCCTGACTCCTGAGTTCACATGTGGTTGTGAGTTTGATATGATATGCATGCCCACTGAACCTTGGCTAATAAATATATGGTATGTCTCCTCATAACTCCCCAAAATAGCAACTGCGTGTGCATGGGTACAGACAGTGTTTTTGCTCATTCACAAGGGAACCGGGACGAACCGGGACCCGTTAATCATTTTTTATTTCTACCAGCCGGGATCCGAGACGGGATATTTTTTTTACCTAACAGCTATAGTATTTATTGATGTGCTAACATATTTCTGCAATAGAGGGAGAGAAAATGTCCGTATGTTCAAACCATCAGATTTCTCTGTTTGTGTTTATGATGAAGGAGTGAAATATGTTCAGAAACGCGATCATCTGACAAAAAACCACAGAGAATGACGATGAATGTACCGGAGGTTTCATGTATGAAATTCCGAACACCGAAAGATGCCCTGTCAAAACATTTGAAAATTACTTGTCTAAACTAAACCCTTCGTGTCCATGGCTTTGGCAGAAACCAAAACCAAAGCAGCCATCAAATGACAGTGACCCATGGTATCAGAACAGCCCAGTCGGTATCAACACTCTGTCAAACAAGGTGAAGATTATCTCTACCAATGCGAAATGTAGTAAAGTGTACACAAATCACTGCCTGCGGGCGCCGTGCGTTACTACGTTAGATCAGTCCGGCTTTGAATCCAGGGACATAATGTCCGTCAGCGGTCATAGGAGTGAAAGCTCCATCAAAATATACACAAAGACAAGTGCAGAGAGAAAGAAGAAAATGAGCAGTAAGATCGGACAACATCTGTATAATGTTAGCCCTCAGTCGGATGTCAATCATGATCATGACTCTAGCCTTGATGAGCCGTCAACTTCATCTGCTAGTACTAGTACTAGTACTCCTGCAGTAGTGCCGGTATCTGTAGAGCTACAACAAGTGAGCAAACTCAGCAGTGAACAACAGACAATCATCGATGGCATTCTTGTCAGTGAACAACCAAGTGATCAGACAGCATCGTCACCATCTACTCGACTACCATTAGCAGCCCTCCAACCTGCACGGTCTCCTCTGTCTTTGTCTCTTTCATCGCAGAGTAATACCACACGTACCTCCAGTAACATCTTCAACATAAGCACCTGTGTGGTACACATTCATAACAACAAACAATAACACTGAGGAAGAACTCCATGTAAATATGTTGCTGTTTGGATTTCAACTGTTAGTGTTCTACATTTTCCTCTTGACTGTCAACTTTTTTTGTTCTGGAAGTAAAAGTTTTAGTCACCAGTTAAAGTTTACAGAAGTTATGACGTTATTGATGGAACAAATCTACATGCTGTACATAGACTACATGATCTGCAAAAGTTTCTTCGTTTTGGCAATCATAAAGGGGAAGCACGAGTCTGCGCTGCCACGAGTCTGCCAGAAAAAGGTAAGTTTGTGAAGTTTGTAAATCCTATAAATAACTAGTTTCCATAGTTACCACGTGTAAACAATTCCACCGACCCACAAAATAAACCTGTGCATCATTTGTTTTATAGAATGGGCCAAAAAAAAAAAAAAAAAAAAAAAAAAAAATTAAATTAAAAAATTTACCGGATGCATGAAAAATCATGCGTCCGGTAAAAAATGTCATGCGTCCGGTAAAAAATTTCATGCGTCCCGTAAATTTTTTTTTACCGGACGCATGATTTTTCATGCGTCCGGTAAAATTATTTTTACCGAACGCATGATTTTTCATGCATCCGGTAAATTTCTTAATTTAATTTTTTTTTTTTTTTTTTTTTTTTTTTTTTGCCCATTCTATAAAACAGATGATGCGCAGGTTTATTTTGTGGGTCGGTGGAATTGTTTGCACGCGGTAACTATGGAAACTAGTCTAAACCCACTCGGCTTCGCCTCGTGGGTTTAACAGTTCCATAGTTACCTTGTGCAAACAATTCCTACCGACCCACTCATACCTGCGCATCATTTGTATAATGTTCATGTTGTGGATAAATATGTTGATTTCCCATTTAGAGTGATACAAAAATTAATTTCAGTAATAATTATCTTTGTATCCCCCTCATCGCCTTGTTTTACCTTTCCATATCTCCTAGTTAGTCACAGAAGTGTCCTTCTTTTTTTTCTTGTCTCTTTCTTTTCATCTTCAATCTCATTCCCAAATTGTTCCTCTTCCATGTTTTTGATTGTCCTAGGAATAGTCCTGGCTGTCCTGTTGACTATTCCTGACACAAAGTGCTGCCCAATCGATGAGCCTTCGTCAGCAACAAGTCATCAGGCTTTCACCTCGTTTTTTGCTTTTTCATACACTTATAGTTTTGATGATAGCGATTCTCCTTTTCTGTGACTGTTAATGTTTTGCTTCTATCTGTTCCTTCTCTATTTCTGTTTTCACTTGTTCCAGAGACTAGACTAGACTCGACTAGACTAGCTCTCAACAAGTCATTACTAGGATTTCACTTTGTCTTTTGCTTTTTCATACCCTTCGTCTCCATCGTAGCAATAATCCTTTTCTGTGTCTGTTCTTGTTTCGCTTCTATCTGTTCCTTCTCTGTTTGTGTTTTCACTTGTTCCAAAGACACCCCGCTGGCCTGTAGACTAGCTTTCACCATCCAAAGGTCCTCCAGAGGGAGGTCAACCACTCTCTGAACCGACATCACAGACCTCACCGTGTGATTCCTGGTATCTGCAATTAGGACAATTCAAGAAGGTTTGTTAATATTTCATCTGGATGAAGAATTTGTCAGCCGAGAGAGAGAATGGCATTATATAATTTTTGGCTTAAAGGGATCTAGTAACTTTGTTGAGATGTGCAAAAACTGATGAATGGTTGATGCAATGTATACTGTTGTTATCTCATATGTCCTCAGGGTATTGTGTGAAAATTTCAGGTCAAATGGACAATGTATGGCCAAGTAATGAGCGAAAATGCAAAGTGATATTGGGTGATATTCACCAACTCACTGCATTCACTTTGTACAGGGATGAAAATCTCGCCCGGAGATTTTCTTATCTAAATACTTCAATCATACATATCTTTGTAATGAAAGGGAAATTTGAAAAACCGAAAGCTGTCCCATGATTTTATTGTTAATACGAATACAACAAGGTATAAAGGAACCGCTAGAATTACAATTTTATTTTGAGGATTTGGACAATGTTACTAAGTCCCTTTAAAGGAGAAATTTCCCCATCTACAATTTACTTTTGACTATGTTCTCTACACATTAAAACATAATTTCATGCAAATATGTCCAACGTTTGCCCTCTGAGCATCATTCAAAGTAAATCGCTGTATGGGCTAACCCCATTCATCAGGTACAGCATGGAGGCTGCCATTATATGTTTTACAACCCGGATTTTTAATTGTTCGCGCTAAAATGTTACGTTGTACCCGAACTAACAAGCTCAGGCGCTTTTTGTTTGCTCTCGCAGCTCGCAAGGATTGTGCACAAACACAAAAGAGTAGTTCGTGTTTGACGTCACATTTTTGAGCGAACAATTCTAAATCTGAGCAACATTTAAACATCAATGGCAGCCTCCATGCTGTATGCGATGAATGGGATCAGCCAGTACAGCGAGTGACTTTGAATGATGCTCCGTCCTTGCCCAAAGGTTCAATGTTGGTCGTATTTACAAGAAATTCGATTTTAATGTGTAGGGAACTTAATCAAAAGTAAATATGTGGTGGGGAAACTGTCCCTTTAATTGATTTCTGCAGTATATATACCATCTTGTAGGTCGGAGCCTTCTCTATACATGTGATGATAAATTGTCAATAAGATATTTACTTCTAATTTTTGAAATTTTCATTACAAATAAAAGGCAGCTATATTGGGTTTCTACATGACTAGACAATTTTGAGCATGATTATCTCTGAAGTACAAAAAGTAACTTAGTGCCATTCTCTTTCTCAACCAACTAATTTATTTGTGGCTCATTAAGGGCTGGTACATGCATACTCTGGCTATAGTTGAACAGAGATTAAATAGTCTTGAGTGGGTTAAACTTTACAATCCATGGCTCTGCAGTTGCTGGAATCCTTAACTACTGAGAATAACATTCAAATAAAGCTTTAAACGACAGTACCTGTATGCTGGAAGATTTCAGATTTGGTTTCTTATTTTATGCAACATGTGGCTGGAAGCACTGACAACTATTCAGAGGCAAGGCTCATCTATAGTTCACTTGGGTTGACAGGTTTGACTGTTAATGATGTTTGGGAACTCAGGACAAAAACCTTCCAGCAGAGCATTTCTGAAGATGAATAACAGCAAATCTAAAATTATGTGGAGGTGTTGAGGCAAGATCGGATAGGCGCTTGACGGCAAAGCACGGGAGCCAGGTTTCGAAACCCAGATTGATGCCGCCAGTGCAGCACTCGTGTCCTTCAGCAAGGCACTTAATCCACATTGCTGCTCCCCGCCCAGGTGCAATATTGGTACTTGGCATGAATGAGGGTGTGTAAAAAGCATGAGTGAAGTATAAGGTAGCACCTGCTGGAATGCTCCCTAGGGAGTGGAGAGAGTGCACAATAAAGTGCAGAGGTGTATCCAATGGCCGAGATATAAATAATAATATTAGATGCAGGTCCCTCTGGGAGAACAGAGCAAAAGAGCACTGAAGAGGCTAACCTCTGGATAAATGAGGTGGGTGGGTGGGTACGAGTACTACTTACATGCATGCATGATGGCTGCCTGGCAGTTAGTAGACACTGCTGCATTGGCCTGGTCCTCCTTCAGTCCAAACAGATGACCTCTGAACAGCTCGGATCAAGGGCTTATATTCTATCTTGATTTTATATAACGCTATAAATTATATTTAAGTAAATTCTGTATATATGTGCCAGGTTAATTGATCATTAACAATTTACCTTGCACCAAAATTGTCCTTCAAAATGCTAAAAACTTGTCACCAGTTTTTATTTCATTTTGAAATGTGTGATGAATCAAAAAGAACCATTGTACCATTCTAGAGGATTTACAGAGATTGAGAAACCCACATTTATTGTTGTCATTGCATATTGACAGCTGTGCCAATTGGCATTCGAAACAAGGAAAGAGAAACAGCACATTTGTAAATTATTTGGGAGTGTTTTAAACTGTTTTATTTTTCCCTTGACTTTCATGTTTAAGATCCTCTCATTTTGATTTGCAATCAACCTAACCCACTTCCAATAACGTAACTTTGCCAATAAATATGGTGAGATTATTTACAAGGCAAATGTCTCTGGTCTGATCTTTAGAACCCCAATCGTCAGTAATGAAACAACTTAACATTTTATAAGAATTTGCAAATTAAAGAATGTTTAGTTGCAGCTGTATTCAAAGGATACAAATTGGCAATGTCATGTGGTCCTCGCAGCTCCATGGGCTGTGAACAAATGAAAAGAAAGAAGGTTTATTAAAGGGACTTAGTAACATTGTCCAAATCCTCAAAATAAAATTGTAATTCTAGCGGTTCCCTCATACCTTGTTGTATTCGTATTAACAATAAAATCATGGGACAGCTTTCGGTTTTTCAAATTTCCCTTTCATTACAAAGATATGTATGATTGAAGTATTTAGATAAGAAAATCTCCGGGCGAGATTTTCATCCCTGTACAAAGTGAATGCAGTGAGTTGGTGAATATCACCCAATATCACTTTGCATTTTCGCTCATTACTTGGCCATACATTGTCCATTTGACCTGAAATTTTCACACAATACCCTGAGGACATATGAGATAACAACAGTATACATTGCATCAACCATTCATCAGTTTTTGCACATCTCAACAAAGTTACTAGATCCCTTTAAAAGAAGGTAGTCATACGATTGCATCATTGCAGACGTATTCATAGGTGCACCTGTAAAGTGTCTAACTCCACACAAAAATTAATTTGAGCTTCCACATTTCTATACTACCGTGTTGTTTGGCTTATGGTAAGAGAAGAATAAAATAGGGTTAGATTTTTTCAAATGCCCCTTTAGTATGACGATATCTATCATTGATAATCATTCAGCTCAAGAGCGTTAATGAACGGTCATAAACTTCATAAGCGTCATACAGTAATTCGTTGTAAAAGCTGATGCAAATTTTGCTTTTTTAACCAGGAAAGATGTTCCTTTTCAATGAAACTTTCACACATCATGCGGACATATCTTACAATGATTTTGGTATAGGATTGAAGACTCAAATATCATTTTGGGCAATATCTGACACTTTACAGGTGCACCTTTAATAACTAAAAGCAAATTATTGACTTCACCAAGTTCATTGATCTTGATCTTCCTTTCTGTAAGGTTGTACTGCATCATTGGACTCTGGATATAATTGTGGCCATTTCTATAAAGGAAACCCTTCAATTGGCATGACATGTGTAAATGTAAAATAAATTTGTAGCTGTAACTCGTTCAAAATGCCTACCAGATAGTACCTACATCACGTAAATTGTACTCGCATTATTCGTTAATATCATAAACTAAAACCCTTCCACATTTTGTTTGTGTCATAAAATGCAAGGGGAAAATGATGAAATTCAACTTTAAAGGGATAGTTGAGTTTTGGTAAAAAGAGTAGGCCTACAGTTTTGGTCAAACTGAATTTTAGTAACCAAAACCTGCTCCATTACATTACAAACTAATAGTTATAACTCCACCATGCTCGAAAGGAATACAAAATTACAAATGACTGAGTAAAAAGCCTGTTATCATTCAAAAAGAGCCGTTAAATCTCAACAGGGCACTCCCTCAAAACTCATTGGTTTCATCCATTTTAAATAAAATATTGTGCATGTGATGTTTTGTTGAAATAGTGATTCGATAGAGATATAATCAACAACTATTTAAAAACCTCTTTTGTAAATTTTTGAAAAGAGGAAGCATTTAAACAAATTTCAATGGCTGGTTCAAAATTCTCTAATAATTGTGGGGGCCCACATTTATTACAAATGGTTATGTTTATGGATATTTCAGCCATTTCTGAACCGATTTTGATCAAATCAAGTTTATTCTGTCATTAAAATATTATGCTCTTTCAAATTTGACACTCAGTTTTTCATTATCTCACAAAAAATGATTTTGTGTAGCGCCCTCTATACCAAAACTCAACTATCCATTTAATCTTGTTTATTATTATTGTTTTCTGTTTAGAACCAGTTAAGAAACTATGAGTGATGCTCACATGTTCTGAGCCACTGCTGATGATGATGTTCTTTCCTTTGCTGGCGGAGACCAGTGACAGCGCATTGCTGAACACGCTCTTTCTCAGGGTAGCGTCTCTAATGGAGGGAGAGTAGCAGATCTCAAAATGGATGCCCCTCTCTATGGCCTGCGGAATAATAATAACAAATAATAATAACATTAATTATATAGCACCTAATATGATACAAAGTCATCTCTGAGTGCTTTAAATAGAGGAAATAGAGGTCTCAGGTTTGAATCCCTGACTCACCCCATTTCCTTTGCTATTTTTGAATTTATTTTGAATAGAGGAAGAAAGGAATGAAAACAGATTATGAGAGTAAGAACTAAGTTGGGCCTAAGCATTCAATCCTAGCAGAATCTTCTTCAGAGGCTAAACAAATTATGTAAGTTTCCGAAATCATCTAGTGTAAAACCGACAAATTAATTTGTGGGGTCCCTAAACTAACATTTTCTTTGTATGTTGTAAAGTAAGTACAAAAAAGTATAAAAAATAACTTAAATTAAAAAAATTACACACAAAGGAAACTGACTAGATATGAAGTAAAGACACACAAGTAGAGCAAGAATAAATAACTTTAGCTGGACTCAAACCGGTGACTGAGCTACAGACTCCCTTTATCTGAGGCCAAAGTCCAATACTATTAGCTCAACATTTATGAAAGTAAGAACATACAACTGACCCCAAAGAAGCATATAGCCTTCTCCCCTCCCCAACAATGACCATGACCTTACCAGCTTGACGAGTTGCTGTTTGAAGTAGAAAGGCAGCTTGAACGTCAGGTCACAACTGATGATGTCGATTTCCAACTCCTGGCAAGCCCTGAGGAACATCTTCTCCGTCTCTGGTCTCACTGCCAAAAGGTCGTAAGTAGCCACACTATCTGAGCGCTGCGAGGAAAAGAATGGGAAAATAAGTGATCCGTTAACTTTGTCAAATTCATCCAAAACCACTTGGAGCTTTCACTCTTCTCTGTTCCCTCATCGTTTGGCTTATGGGTAACTGAAGAATGAAATGGGTTTAGATTTGTCAAATGTCTCCCTAGTTATGGAGATATTTAACACTTAGAGTGGCAGGGGGATTTCAAAGCTCTATGGAATTTGTGGACATTGTGTCGTGCAAAAATGTGAGCTTGGCACTCAAGGAGGTAAGGTTGAATTGAAAAGCATTTTGGAACTCTGCTTTTTAAAAATCATAATCAAGAGTATCTGAATTTTGATATTTCACACAAACGATTGGGGATAACATCAATTTTTTTCACTAGGTAAATATTTTTCCTTTTCAATGAAAATATCACATATTATTCTCATGAATCGTACAATGATATTGGTATATGATTGAAGTCTAAGACAGGGCTCCACACTCACTTTTTTAGTCAGTGGCCCGGTCGGGCCAGTAAAATAGTTTCTTCCCCTATTCTGGTGGCCCGAAAGAAAACTTACTGGTCCCAAAATTGTATTTCACGAGTAAGCTTTTTACTATTCAAATTATCACTCTTTCCTAATCAAACATGTGGGTACAGATGAAGCACGACATAAAATAAAACAAGATTTTTAAATTTTGTCAATGTCGGGTTTACAATCTGCTTGCCCGATCGGGCCACCAAAATATGACTTTTTACATTTTTGCTGGCCCGAAGTGCAATTTTACTGGCCCCGGGCCAGCGGGCCACTGCGAGTGTCGAGCCCTGTCTAAGATATCACTTTTGGACAAATGTAAGGTTAACCCATTCCCTACGAGTTTCTGAAATCCCCATAGACTTTGTACACAACCCACTCGGTTCCCGTAGTCAATGGGTTAATGGATCACTTTATACCTGATATAAAGTAATGGGGGACAGGCAGTGCCCCCCTCCCCCCCCTTCCTTTGGCAACATTGATCTCCCATTAACTCTTATTCTCACTAGCAAGTTACATACAACCTTGAGTTAATTACAATAACTTGACTTTACATCATTGTAGCAGTCCATGGGCTTGAATTTCAACCACAAATTAACTTTTTTTAATTAAGTTACATTGTATAACAGCGTTTGGAATGTAACCGTCTGGTGGAAATTATTGCAGCAATCATGGCTCACTTACCAGAGCTATGGTCTGGGCACTATCACTGAGCGAGACAGTCAGCCTGGACAGAATCTTCAGCTGCTTCCCCTGTGCCTAAAAAAAAAATGTCAAACAAAATACTGACCAGTAAGAATTGGAAGAAAAACAAAAGCAGTGCTAACAAAGAACTTGCAGGTTTGCAAATTTCAATTAAATGGGAACAGATATTTAAAGTTATCAAAATTAATGTACCTCAGCGACATTTTCACTCAATATTTAGAATATAAAGCATATATGTAATAAGGTGTACTTTAATAACTGTTTATCAAAATGAAGTTGAACAGTTTATTAGAACTGCCCCTGACAGTCCAGGAAATATAAAACAAACATTACTTAGTCTAATAAAGCGCTTTTATTTTGTTTGTTAATAAGATTTGTTTGTATTATGTTGTGCAAATAGTTTATGAAGTCACTAAGACGATTTGATTTCAAAAATTGGAATAACATGCAACTATGCAAGTCAAGTATTTCATTATAGCCTTCATTACCTTCCTTGGTGTACAAATTTAAGTCTATTTATAGATTTATATTACACTTACCTTTAAAGTATCACTTTGGACATTGCTTCTTAACATTGCTGGAGCACTAGGAATCTGAAATCAGAAACATGTACATGAACAAAAGTAATTATTGATATTGTAAGGATATACCTGCTGAATTGTGGAAGTATATCATACTTCATACATTCAACACAAAACACAAGTAAAAAACCCAAGACAGGGTCTTTAAGTGAAACAATTATTCTCACACCCACAGCAAAAAGATAAAAAGTCACAAAATACAATAAAGAGGAAATAAGCTTGATTTGGTAAAATTACATCAGTGTGATTTTGTCCATGAGATTAAATGAAGTTCTCTGGTTGCTTAATTATTTGCTTTGAGTTTTAAAATTTAAACTTTCTCAGGAGGACAAGTGATGACAAGTACATCACTGACCTGTGATGATCCATCATCCATGTATGGGCAGCCGACACCATAACATAAATCTCAGAGGGGGTTACAGATGTTGCACACACACACACACACACAGTCACCCAACGATACATTGTATAGCTAGTGACATAGTGTGGTCAGAATGATGGGGGGGGGGGGGGGGGGGGGGGGCACAAATTACGTTTACTTTATTTATTCCAAAAAACAAAATCCCCTCCTGTTTATTGTTTTGCCTAATTATTGGGGGCATGTGCCCCCCCCCCACCCCCCTCCGTAGCTATGCCACTGTGTATCTAGCCCAAATAACCGAAGCTGATTAGGGGTGAAATATTAATCTGATAGCTCTGATCCAAACCCGGGGGGGGGGGGGGGGGGGCACTCAATGTAAGACAGGTATGTGCCGCTTACAAGACCCCCGTTTTCACACCCGATTTCCGCTCTCAAGATACCTGATTTTCAAAAATTGCCGCTCCATAGACCCCGGAATGACTTGGCTCGGTAGTTGAGTAGTGCCAAGTCCATTATTCTTCTTCTAGTCAGCTCCTTGGACCACCATTTGAGGGTTTTCGTAGGTCTTTGGTAGCTCCAAGACTCTGTATTTTGTAGTTTACGCAGTAAGCCCCTTGACTTGCAGGGGTGTAGTTTTAGCCTGCTCCTTAGACCCTGATTCAGGGTTTTTGTAGCTCCAAAGACCCAATATTTTGTGCTTGTATTGTAGTCAGCTCTTAAGACCCCCATTTCAGAGTTCCTTGAGGCACACCCCGTCAACAAATAATTTGAGGGCCCACCCCCCCCCCCCCCCCCCGGGTCCAAACCGTCTTTTTTAATCTTACCTTTGTTTTACGATCCAAGTTTGTCATCTTGAAATCCATGGCAACCGCTTCATATCCAACTGAAACAAAATTAAGCAGGAATAAAAAAAAACACCAACATTGCTTAGTCAGATTGAAAAGTTCTTACAAATTATACAAATAAAGCTGATCCTCCTCATATTAAAATTGTGAGGGGCAGTTGAAAATGTTTGACTTTAAAGGGGACCACCAGGCAAAGGATAACACATTATTATATGTTTTGGTACCGTTTTGTGATATCAAATAGATACCCAACATTTTGAAAAGGGTTGTGTAATTCATAAACAAAGCAATTAATTTCCACCACTTACGGAACCACTGCTATTTCCTGGTTCCATACGGGCCAAACATTTGCGAGTGCGCCAATGCTTTCACGCGTACGTCAATAGATTCCCGGATGATTCATTCGCTCTGCACAGTGCGCTCTGGCTCTGCACGCATATAGTCTACGCAATTCAGACCGCATGAACGCATGGTTGAGAATGGTGATGCGTTTTCCAATTATATATTTTTTTCTGAAAACATATTTTTGTGAACTTGTTGAAGGAATGGAATACTAAAGATGGTACCTTTCTATAATTATTTTTGGGTGATGGTACCCTTTAAGAATCGTGCATTGCCATTGGCATTGGCATGCATCCTTGGTTGCTATATATAGGCGAGTGTGTATATTTTATCTCTTAGCAACCATATTTGACCTTGGGGCAAAATATTTGAGATTTTTCCTTGAGACACTTGGGGGAACGTTTGGTGCCATTTTTAGCGAAATTGAATGGGATCGGGTAAACAAGGGGAAGGGCATGCATGGCACATGGTTGATTTGATTTTGATGTGGATTGACCCATGTGTTCAGCGGTGTGCCGTGCTTCGCATGGCACCTGGTTAGGTTTAATAGACCCTGCCATGGCCATGTACGTTTTATAGTACATCCACCAGCTGTCCTCGCCTATATACTGTTCGTGCATATTATATCTACGACTATACGTACAGAATCGCATATTGCACGAGTGGATATTTTTTTTGCGCAGCGTGACTTGCAGTGTACATTGTCATTGATCATTGCGCGAGGGGTGTTCGTGAATTCACTTTGACAGCACTTAACCCAGTTGTACAGTTAATGGTTACGACGGATGCTACCAGTATTAAATAGAATTAGAACCACGTACATGTAGTTTGTCATGTGTAGCGCGAGCCTAACTACAAAGTATTTTACACATGACAGAACAGGTATATGTACTACTAGATCGACAAATCTATCGCTTTCATGGCCTCTTTGACATTATTATTGTCATTTTCACTGTCGGCATTCTACCGACTGTGAAAATGACAATAATAATGTCAAAGAGGCCATGAAAGCGATAGATTTGTCGATCTATACATTAAGTCTTAGTGACTTAGTCTTACTAGGTTAGCTCTAGTCTTAGTCTTAGCCGTAATTCACACACCATAACCATAAGCACCATAAGACTCCAAACCATGTCATGTGTGCTTTTAGGACCATGTCCATGCATGGACATGACCTCTATCCTCCCCCCCCCCCCCCCCCCCCCCCCCCTCCGATCCCCTCCCATTAAAATTGAACAGATGTGTGCCTGGCATATGCTAGATCGACAAATCTATCGCTTTCATGGCCTTTTTGACATTATTATTGTTATTTTCACTGTCGGCATTCTAGCGATAGACGCGACCGATACGCGGTGCCTTAAGAGGCAAGAACACCGTAGCTCTACAGTAAAAGTTACTTACGGAAAATCATTTTTTTTTGCACATAAAACACAACATATTTAGTATTTTGAGCGACATTTGTAGCCCTATCAATACATTTAGGGCTGTTATAATACTTTAACTCACCGATCTCGTGTGTCACTATACATGTCATTCTATAATTACGGCGAATTGTGAGATTTTCCACAATTTTCCATCACTCTTCGTCGGTCTTTCGCCGTTCAAACTGCCGTTATCGTACACAGATGCAATAATTACGGTATCGCTAGCGTGCACACAAAAAAAAAAAAAAAAAAAAAAACGACTCAAAATTAAAATGAGTTATTTGACTTGACAAACTGTTACCGCTACATTTTTAGCAAATAATTGTGGGCCAGTGATTCCAATAATTATTCGGTAGCGGTAACAGTTTGTCAAGTCAAATAACTCATTTAAATTTTGCGTCGTTTTTTTTTTTTTTTTTTTTTGTGTGCACGCTAGCGATACCGTAATTATTGCATCTGTGTACGATAACGGCAGTTTGAACGGCGAAAGACCGACGAAGAGTGATGGAAAATTGTGGAAAATCTCACAATTCGCCGTAATTATAGAATGACATGTATAGTGACACACGAGATCGGTGAGTTAAAGTATTATAACAGCCCTAAATGTATTGATAGGGCTACAAATGTCGCTCAAAATACTAAATATGTTGTGTTTTATGTGCAAAAAAAAATGATTTTCCGTAAGTAACTTTTACTGTAGAGCTACGGTGTTCTTGCCTCTTAAGGCACCGCGTATCGGTCGCGTCTATCGCTAGAATGCCGACAGTGAAAATAACAATAATAATGTCAAAAAGGCCATGAAAGCGATAGATTTGCTAGAATGCCGACAGTGAAAATAACAATAATAATGTCAAAAAGGCCATGAAAGCGATAGATTTGTCGATCTAGGCATATGCCAATTAACTCCGTTATTATTCCAGAAATATCTCGTTTAGTTTTAGAATTCCAGCAAACAATTAATATGAGACTCGATTATGTACTTACGTCTGGCTGCTCTTTCGAACGTCACTTTCTTTTTATTTTCATCAGCACGGCTGTCAATCAGTTGTAAATCAGAGAATTTACCCATTTTCTTTCTCATCGACACGCCAACTTCCACCACAAATAAATTACACGTAGGTTATGGGCCATGCGCTGAGCTGCATGGGGATCGGATCGGAGCGCAGTACAGTGCAGCCGCCCGGCGGTCGCGGCGAGTTGTGGGGTAGGATTGGGCATGCAGCTACCCAAACCAGCCACCAGCAGGCCGAGGCCCGCGCCGCCGCGACCTGGGCGGCTCGGCGCGGCGCCGACCGGAGCTCGGGGGCCCGGTACTCTTTGGTCCCTCTCTTGGCCTGGCCCTTGCGACCCCCCTGGCGTGATCTTCGTGCGTGGAAAGTCTTTCACTTCAGACACGGCATTCAAGATAAATAATGGATAAATCGATACTATTTATAAGCAACGCTTTGTTGCGGCCTGACCTGTCTCAAGGTGACAGAAAGATTATAATTCAGAAACAACTCGAAAGGCTGGATCTAAAAGATGATGTCACAGAGAGTATCGAAATCCCCGATGGTAAGCTCAGTCCCATACGTGAAAATCGATGTGTGTGTGAGATGTGGATTGGGACACTGCACTTCCGGGTTGTCATGTTCCACTTTTTGTAATTTTGCTCTAGATCTAGAGTCTGTACGTGGCCTTGTTTAATAGTATATTATAGGCCTATTATAAGGCTGAAAGGCATTAATAAAGTGTTTCACTGCGAGTTCATTTTTTGGGGAAAAGTGCAAGTGGGACATTACATTTGAAACTAGGAGTTGCAAACATAATTCATAAAAATTAAAATGTCATGAATGTTTGCGGAAATATAAATTTGATAGGACTATAGAAAAAAGAAAACGAAATATGATTGGAAGGATACATTTTTCATTCCAATAAATTAATAATTCAATAAGTCTATATTATAGTATTATATAAGACAATATATTCACGAAATTACAAAAATATCGTCTTTTTAGTGAAGGACCAGAATATATATTTTGTTTGTGTACTTTGTCTTTGAAAACAAAGTCTTTTAAAAGGGGGTGTTTTTGCAAATAATGTGTACCTGAAATGCAAAGAATTAAGGTTATAATCTAGAATATTTGTATGCCAATTTTAAACCGTTTTTATGTTAAAAGCCCAAAACGGGGATTAATGTAGTAATTTGCCGAATATGAACTTGACTTGAACCACCACAAAAGGGGACTCGGGAGTCCCATCCTGTTACACTAGATGAATTGAATATAGAGTGACACCACCAAGCGATTGCCTTGTGATTGTTCCCAAAATTTGAACCTTTAAAGTTTAGTTATTAAACTTAAGGGCACCACCCCAAAATAATATTAGAGGCTTTTCGCAAATGCTACGGATAGTGCTGTAACTGACCTTGATGATCGGATCGTTTGATCGGATCGGCAAAATTTTATCGATCTTCGAAATCGGATCGATGATCGGGATCGGATGATCAGCTATAAAAAAAAAATAAAAAATTAAAAAAAAAAAATAAAAAAAAAAATCGTTTTTTTTAAGCCCAAGGTAATCTTGTACGGGTATGCTTTCATTTCAAACTGATTACCTCTTCTTTTACAAAATTACTCACGCCGATTTTGAGCTCAGTCCCATGTGATTAATTTGGCGTAACCTTTCAGAAACACATGGGACTAAGCTCAAAATCGGCGCGAATAATTTTGTAAAAGGAGAGGTAATCAGTTTTAAATGAAAGCATACCCATACAAGATTACCTTGGGCTTATTAATATGGATATATGTTGCTTTGGTATTCATTTATATTCCCAAAATATGTTTTTGGGGATCATTTTCCAAAGATAAAAAAACGGATTTTTTTTTTTTTTTTTTTTTTTTTTTTTTTTTGCCGATCCGATCTTCCGATTTTTTCTGCATGATCGGAAATCGGCAAAAACGGTCCGATCATGTATGATCGGATCGTGTTCGGCATGCCGATCCGATGATCGGTTACAGCACTAGCTACGGAGGACATCTAGTACGCTAATCTCAGCAGGTGGTCGTACTCGGTCTGAAAATACCCCCGTAACGTGGAAATCTACTACGGTTGTCGGCTGAATTAGCGTTGGGTGTAGAGCGAGTACGGAGCAGCGTGGTCACTGGTCAGCCCATTGAAGTATACTACTTCAATGGGTCAGCTAATCAGCTCGCTTGTTCACTCGAGCAAGGAGACGTTCCCCGTATTCTTCACTGCGAAACTGCAAATAATTCGCGACGTAGCCACAGTACGGGTACGGTCACAGCTGACTGCTTCCCCCGTACTCGGCACTTCCGTAGCATAAATTGCGAAAAGCCCCTATTATAAATGAAAGGTAACATCTTTAGTAGTCCATTCCATCAACAAGTTTAGAAAAATAATGTTTCGAGAAAAAAAAAATATGATAGGAAAAAGCAGATCACCATTCTAAAGCATGCGTTCATGGGTCTGCATATGTACGAAGACTACCTTTGTCCAGAGCGAACGAATCGTCCGAGATTCTATTGTCTCCAAACCTACGCGTGAATAGTATTGGCGCGTATGGAACCATGAAATAATAATGGTTCCGTAAGTGGTGGTACATGTAATCAATTGCAATTGTTTATGAATTACACAACCCTTTGCAAAATGTTGGGCATCTATTTGATATCACAAAATGGTACCAAAGCATATTTATAATTATGTGAACATTGTTCTTTGCCCCCTTAATCTTAATCCCCTTACACAGCATGGAGCTCAAAGGGTACGCCTTTCCACACATATTGCAGGGCCTGGATGATCTGAAACTCGTGTGAAATTTCTGATTGAATAATGCATGCACTATCATGAAGACTTCACTTCAAAAGCTGGCTATGAAAAAGGATATTTAAGGGCTCAAAATTAACACTGGCTTGTTAGAATGGGGCCATGAAAAATAAGATTTAGGCCATCTGGTTTTGTTAAAATCTTGTACTTTTTTAGGCAATTCCAAAATGAACACAATTTTTAATGTGTCTCTTTTTTTTGTTTTGTTTTGTTTTTTGTTTTTTCACCATGCAGGGCTGGAATGGTTCAATTCTTCAGGTCCGTTATCCTTCAAGTCCAACCTGAAAGGAAAGATAGTGGTCCTTGATTTCTTCACCTACTGCTGCATCAACTGCATGCACATCCTCCCAGACCTTGAGGCTCTGGAGGAAAAGTACTCCACAGAAGATGGAGTTGTGGTCATCGGCGTCCACTCTGCAAAGTTTGAGAACGAAAAGGTGTCATCCAACATCAAGAACGCCATCCTGCGGTACAACATCCACCATCCCGTTGTCAACGACCCTGATGCCCTGATGTGGGACAACTTGGAGATCACTTGTTGGCCCACGCTGCTCATTGTAGGACCGTCCGGAGAGCCCATCCTGACAATAATCGGCGAAGGCCACAGAGACATCTTGTTTGAAACTGTCCAGCTTTGCCTTGAGCATTTCAGGTCAAAGGACTTGCTGAGTTCACACAGCCTTCCCCGTGTTCGACTGTCTGACTCTCTAGAAGACTCAACGTTGCTCTACCCTGGAAAGGTTGCCCCAAACCCATCAGGGACTCTCCTGGCCATCTCCGATACAGGTCACAATCGGGTTGTCATAACAACGGTTGAGGGTGATGTGCAGCAGTGTATCGGAGGGACAGAGATTGGATTCAAAGATGGACTGTACCAAGAGGCAAGATTCCATGCTCCACAGGGGCTGTGCTGGTCAGGTGATGTCATCTATGTTGCAGACACAGAGAACCATGCAATTAGAAAGGTACCGTAAGTATTATTTGAATGAAAAATTAGCAAAGAAAATAGGGTTTCAGGGACGCACACTTTATAACAGTAGTAGTCATTTTAGAAAGGACGCAGAGCAACGTTTTAATCCTTGTAGAAATCTGTTTGTCTCATGGTTTGTACTAGGTTGCAGGGGACAAACCAATATGGGGAGAGGATAGTGTGTATGGAGTTATTTTTGCTTTATGTTTAAATCAATTATGATAATCAATATTTATTGAAGTTTAATGAGACTATAGCTATTTAGTAAAATAACCTGATAATTGTTGTCCAATCTTGTTCTTCTAGATCGACTTGAAAGAGCAGAGGGTTGTGACTGTGACCGGTACAGGGGTGCAAGGGATCGACAAGTACGGGGGAGGACAGGGTGTGGAACAGGTGGTCAGCTCTCCGTGGGACCTGGTCTTGGGCGCCCCTAATGAAGACATCCTGTTCATCGCCATGGCGGGCACCCACCAGCTCTGGGGGCTGTACCTCAATGATGGCCAGTGGCTCAAGGCAGTGTGAGTTAGAGATTCAAATTCAAATCAAATTTACTTTATAAATTATTGCCCATTGAAACCTGGTATTCACATGTCATTCGATCATTTGACTTTTTTTAAATATTTTTTTTACCAGAAACATTAATAAATGATCTTTCTTTCTTGTTGTCTATTTGGGTAAGTAAAACAAAAAATAATTGGCAAATGGTGGTCCCAAACCAGCATTGGATGGGCCAAAAACAAGAAGAAAATAAAATGTTTATCATTTGATCACCCAGTCATACAATTTGGGATTTCTTCAAAGTGCCCTACGGCAATTTTGTTGTTGCCCTGGACTAGTGGGCAAATGATAGTTTTGAGCCCTGATTCTTAACCCATTCTGGACAATTTGATTTTCAAGACACAATCACTCTTAAACGTTATACTAAACTTTCCCTGGTACAAAGTTACAAAGTTTAAAGTATTTATACTTTGAACTTTGTACCGGGGAAAATTAACAATTCAATCACTATTATTCAAACAAAATAATAATCGCATATAAGTTAGTATCATTCTATGTAATTCATGATTTTCTTTTAGAGTTCATAATGTTTATATTGTCTTTCATGCTCCATACTGCAAACAAGGATATTTGCAGGATATCTGAGGCATGGTCCATTAGTGGAACGTACAACCACCTCTTATACAACCAGCCTGGGTAATTTTATGAGTCCTAGTCCTAAAAGGGTCAGCCCATTCTCTCTAATGCTACATGTACATTATCATACCTTTCTCATCTTCAAACTATAGGCCTCATTCTGCAGGGACTTGCATGAATTATGCTGGCAGTGGCAAGGAGGAGAACCGCAACAACTCTTACCCGCGCAAGGCCGGCTTCGCCCAGCCCTCAGGCATAACCCTGGCACCCGGTGAGCCCTACGACTGCATGTTTGTCGCAGACAGTGAGAGTAGCACCATCAGACGGATTGCCTTCAAGGATGGTGCAGTCAAGAATGTTGTCGGGGGAGCACTAGATCCAATGGTAAGTGGTGTCTGACTGGATTATGTATTTTTAAACAATAATTATATATGAATTGGCTTCCCCGGGATTGGACCAAGACCTCCAGATTGCCAGACCAGTGTTCTAACCACTGAATTGGAAGCTCTGTGACGTTGGTAGTTCCCATAAACCCTTTTCGATGCCCAAGAAGCCTTATACATTATATAATTGACATGTTTAATTGCCCCTTGTTCATGTAAACAAACATTAATTTAGTAAATTAAAAGGGAAAATAAAAAACTTTGTTATTGAAAAGATTTTGAGCATTTTGAACCAAAATTAAAATGTTAGGTATTTTTCATGTTCTTAAACTTTCCTTTCTCTCTTTCATCAGTGCCAGATCAATGCAATAGTTGAACATCTTTCCCAAACACATAATGTAGCCTGAACCTTATGACATTGTAAGCTAGATATCAATTTTAAAGTGAAGAGCATCAACTCTGTCCTATAATATTTTTCTTCTTTTTCTGACCCTGTAAATCGCAGGATCTGTTTGCATATGGAGACAGTGATGGGAAAGGTCTGGATGCAAGACTACAGCACCCTCTTGGAGTAGCATGGGACAACAGTAAGCTGCTCTTTGTGGCGGACTCCTACAACCATAAGGTATGAACGTGGTACAAACAAACTGAAAGCATACAATTATTCTACATGAATTTACTTTAAATATTGGGCTTTTTAAAATAGTCTGTCTGATAATGAGGTGGCACGAAAAGGACAGATGCCTGAAGCGATAGCCGACGGTAGTCGTGCACTTTAAAAATCATGCTGTACAAGTACTTCTATTGTGCAACCAACTGAGACCAAGCTGCTCCCAGATACTAAGTGGCAGCCAATCAAAAGGCATCTTCGGGCAGCAAATTGGGGGAGTGCTATTAACGTCCGTCTGTTTTACTTTGCATAATCCCCTTAGAGGGTGTAAATACCAGCTTTGTCCTTCAACACATATTATCATTATAGGGATCAGAGCATACTGATCGAAACGTTAAATGATGAGTATCCTTTTTAAGACCAAGAAAGAGTTTCTACGTGGTGTACATTTAAATGCCACTCTTAGGCTAACTTAGTATTCCTATTTCTTGTTCTTTTTCAGATCAAGATGGTCGATCCTGCCAAGAGGTACTGTGCAACCTACGCTGGCAGCGGCTCACAAGGGAAACGGGACAGTGATGATCTACTGACGGCAGAGTTCAATGAACCGGGAGGACTTGCCATGTCACCGTGCGGCTGCAAGATCTTCGTGGCAGACACCAATAACCACGCCATAAGGTGCCTGGACATTAGGAAGTCATCAGTGACAGAGGTGAGTGCATGAATTTTTGTTTTATTTCATCTCAACGTGGTAACTCGCTCCAGGCAATGGCTGCTCTTCTGCAAGTTTGCGAATTTAAAAACCATTGACCATTGTTTTCTCAAAGAGGGTGATGGTGATGGTTGTCATAGATGTTCCAATTTCTAGGAGTGGCTAGTTAACAGTCACAGGTGACTGTTAACTTAAATACCATACATAGGTCTATGTATGGTATTTAAGTTGATTTCAAGCCTTTTGCAAACTGCGTCGACCATCGGCTGATCTGGCCTTTTCCTCCGGTTACTCGGGTATACCATGGAAATGAAGACTATTCTGCCTTATGTATAGACCCTACTCCTGGCAGATTCGTTGGACCTCCATCTGTTATGTTTTTGAGGGAGATGACAGATGAATTCAGCACATCTATTTCCTTTCTTCTTTGTTGTTGTATATCATGGCAAACTTGTTCTTGTAACTTGTAATATTCCCAATTACATTGAAAAGCTTTGACTTTGGTCAGATAATATTGAGATGAAATACTAATTTCATCAAGTAGTCACTGCTAGAAGGATTTTTATTGACTTGAACGATGCTTTTGAGCTCTGAGCACTTTCAATTTCAGAAGATGTATTGATTTGATTTGATTTGATTTGAATAGTTTTTATTGAAATAATATCAATCACAGCCAAGTGGCTGAATTACAGATATTTTACACACAAAACAAATCATAAAACGTGAAACGTATTGATATTTATCTTACTCTAAGAGCCAAGAGAAGAGGCGTTCTGGTCTAGTGGGCAAAGCTCCACTCTTTGCAAAAATTGGCTTGGGTTCAAAAACCAAGGCTGAGTCTCTTGGATGGCGACAATAAAGGGCGGTTCCAGACATAAATAATCGTTATTGATCGAGTGCATCTGTAGAAACCCACGATAACCAACCAGCCAAGCGCCTTTAAATGTGTGTCTAGATAAATGGAGCTATAGTGGAACCTCATTATATAAAGAGTTAGATATCACAATACTCTCTTATATCAAGTAACTAACTGTAGCTGGTCCTAGTTCATTATATTCTTCTTCTTTTTTACCCTTTCATATCAAAATACCTAATATAACAAGGTAATATACCTGGTCCCAATGACCTCGTTATAAAGAGGTTTCACTGTAAAAAAAAAAAAATTTAAATCCTGTGGATCATAATTCTTTCTTCTCCCGACCTTGCACAGATTAAGATAACGATGCCGCCTGTGACAGCAGTAGACAGTGGACCAGCAGCTCCAGCGAAGGTGAAATCCATGCTCTCAAAGAGTGTGCTGCCCTCTACAGTTGATGCTACTGTAGTGTCGGGAGACGGGAGACTATCGGTGACCCTCAACGTGACCCTTCCGCCTGGGAGCTATTTGACTGAAGGTGCACCAAGTGCATGGCAGATTTTCGTACCAGGCAAGTCTCGCGTAATCTCTTGTTTGAGAATAACAATTTGCCCTCACCTGTGTATATGATCTGGCGCTGCAAAGCTCTTATAAAATTGTCAGATCTGAGATAAAAGCTGAGAAAATAATAATGATGTTTGTAGCTTGTAAGCCTTGGAAAAAGACACAAAATGCAAATATTGGAGACTACCAAAAAAAAATAATATCAATCACTTAGTCAATGTTCCTCGATAATAGTAAATATTACTGATTTTTATTTTTATCAATATGTATGCCATTTAAACAAACTGTTTCAACAATTTTTTTCAAAGATTAACTGCTTTCCATAATTGTTAGGTCTACATGTAACTTAGAGTTAAGTTCAACTTAGAATCTTTGTGAAACACCCCCTGGTCATGCAATCTGGAGGTCTCAAGTTTAAATATTGTGATTAAGTAATATTGTGACTTCTCATCAATCAAGAGGCCATATTTATTGATCGCACGATCAATTGAGTAATGGTATCGTACAAAGTTGGTATTAGGGGGTCAGATGTTGTTTATTTCAACAATGTATTCTTGTTTATTTTGTCATCTTTGTTTGTTTGTTTCAAGCAGGCTCAGAGCCACTGCAGGTCTTGACTAAGACGAGACTGGGGAGCCTATTGGACCCATCACCTCTGCATCATTCATGGACAGTCCCTACAGAGACATCCCTACCAGGTATGTATTTATTTATTTATGTATTTATATATTGATTTATTTATTTATGTATTTATTTATTTATTTATTTATTTATGTATTTATTTATTTGTTTTATTTATTTTATTTATTCTATTTTTATTTTTGTTATTTTTGTTATTTATCTATTCATTTATTCATTGATTCATTTTATTTATTTGTTGTTTTATTAATTAATTAATTTATTTTTCAAAACATTGGAGAGTGTAGGAAAAACAAAGTACATAATTCACTGAATATGATTTGGAGGGATGACCCATTCAGCGCCATCTATGTAGACATTGCTGATCTACAATGGGGTCCCTTGACAACAATATTATTACCAATAAGTAACAGTAATTAACAATATAATCAACAATAAATTTCAACAAGCAATACAAAATTAACAATAATTCACAATAATTAACAATAAACATGAATTAGCAATAATTAACATAATTAATTATCTTCTTCTTTTACCCCAGTACAGTGGACCTTGGGACTATGAAAATGAACTTGTTATATATCAGGGCATTGACAAAAATATAGGGGGGGGGGGGGGGGGGGGGCCCTGGGCGAATGCGCCCCTGAAATGCCAAAAAGAGCCCCCTTAAATTAGTAAATTTGCATAGAGTTCAATGCAAAAACAAGTTTAGAATGTTATTTTCATGCAGGCAAGCTTGAAAAGTAGCCCCCACAAAATAAATATTAAAGGGATATAGTAACTTTGTTGACATGTGCAAAAAGTGATGAATGGTTGATGCAATGTATATTATTGTTATCTCATATGTCCACAGGGTATTGTGTGACAATTTCAAGTCAAATGGACATTGCATGGCCATGGCCAAGTAATGAGCGAAAATGCAAAGTGATATTCAATAACTCACTGCACTCACTTTGTACACAGAAGAAAAACTCGCCCGGAGTTTTTCTTATCTGAATATTTCAATCGTACATATCTTTGTAACGAAAGGGAAACTTGAAAAACCGAAACCTGTCCAATGATTTTATTGTTAATACGAATACAACAAGGTATGAGGGAACCGCTAGAATGAAAAATTTATTTTGAGGATTTGGACAATGTTACTAAGTCCCTTTAATTTGTCCCTGTATCAGGGTAAAACGTTTACAGTGGAACCCCATTATAAAGAGGTCGATGGGACCATCAGCATTATCTTGTTATATCAGGTATCTTGTATATATCGGGGTAAAAAAAACAATAGAATATAAAGAGATGGGACCATCAAAATTACCTTGTTATAAGAGGGTTTTGTTATATCAGATCTCTTTATAACAAGGTTCCACTGTTGAAAGAGCTGAAACCAGCAACATTACCTTGTTATAAGAGGGTTTTGTTATATCAGATCTCATTATAACAAGGTTCCATTGTATACAGAGCTGAAAGCCTGAAACCAGCAAAATTACCTTGTTATAAGAGGGTTTTGTTATATCAGAACTCTTTATAACAAGGTTCGACTGTAAATAAATGTGATTATGGTATACGGTCAAACCTGTCTATAGATAGTGACCACACAAGGGACACAGAAATGCGATTTCTCTTATAGGAAGGTGGCTGCTGTATGGATACAACAAGAGGTTCAAACTATTATAGTTGCCTGCTAAAGGGAAGTGGCCACCAACACAAGTTTGATTTGTCTACTGGAATTGAATACTTTTTAAGTTATCAAGATAATGCAATTTTGGATTCAATGTATTTTCAAATGATGCAGAAAAGCAGACATTGTGTATTTGTAATGGGAATTGGCAAGCAAACGTAATAAATATTTATATAGTGCATTTGCATGATGACTTTATAGTAGCCTTCTTATGTAACAGGCAATGTGTCAATAAAACAAATGTACATACCTTGTAAAACACATAATGGACATACCTTGTAAAACAGACAATGACTTTATTAACAACATACTTTGATGAAGCTCCATAATACTCATGTTCAGACAAAAACAAATCAATATTAATATTTGGACGATGAAAATTAAGTAATGATCGTAAGATATTGTTTTGTCCTAGGATTATGGCAGAGAAAATGTAACTAAAATAAATATGTGTACTTCTTTCATCCAGCCCGAGTGATTAAATGAAACTATAAATGTAGTTGAAAAATGTATCACTGAATTACGGAATTGTCTTTATTTATTTATTTTTTAATTTGACCCAGGTGACCTCAGTCTACAGGTGGAAGCTGCCATTTACTACTGCCTGCCATCGGGGGTGTGTCGGATGCACTGTGGGGGCTACACCATACCCGTTCACAGACAAGAGGGGGCGGGCTCAGCCGCTCAGGTCACCCTCAACATGGCTGCACCAGATGAGGCCACTTAATCCAGATAAAGACTATTATTTTTATATGACTGTAACATGCATTCTCCTTGGACCCGAATCGTGGGTATTTTTAAGACCAGTCCTAAATGTGTTAAAGGCTAATTGAATTTGCTGTAACATGCGTTCTCCATAGAACCCAACTCCAGGAGTGTTTTACAAAGATCCTAAGTTGAAATTAGCTCTAAGTTGGACTTTAAAAAGTATGGTAAGCCATTTTTAGCCTTGGAATAAAATATTTCCGAAAGCAAAAATGCAAGTATTTTAGACTTTTCATAGATTTTAAATCAAGAACATGAAATCTTCTTTATAAATAGAAAATATTAATGATTTGTATCAACATTTTATGCCTTTTAAAAAGACTTTCAAAACAAATTCAAAGAAACTACTGGCTTTCCATAATTTTCAAGTCCAACTTAGAGATAAGTTCAACTTAGGATCTTTGTGAAACACCCCCCAGGTATTTTCAGGACCAGTCCTAAAAATGAGTGAAAGTGACTTTCACCCTTGACTTGTGTCTTCACCAGTGGTATAGTGTGGTTTGACTGATTTGGGGCCACACTTTATTTTGTTTAGTATTTTCCTTAAGAATGTATTTCTTTATTTTCTAAAGGATGTTCCTTTTATATTTCATTGTTGGTTTTGTTTCATTATTAGAAACGAGTGCACTCATGTGCCCCCCTGTAGCTATATATGCCACTGATCCTCGCCCCAAACTTGAAAGGGTTCACCTGGAACAGGGCTGTCAACTCTTCCTGATAAGACATTTATGATTGTTGTAAATTTCCAATTATTGAAACTACCATGGCCAATGTAGCTAAAAATGCTCCATGCTGATTGGCTGTAACCATGATAGTAGTAACGATAATTGGACTTATACAACAATTGGAAATGGGGCTTTGATGCTACAAAACACATTTCAAGGTGAGAAAATGAAGAAAATAGTTCGCAAGATTTCTTACCCTTTATGCTGGGCTCAACACTCGCACTGGCCCGGGGCCAGTGAAATTGCACTTCGGGCCAGCAAAAATGTATAAAAAAGATATTTTGGTGGCCCGATCAGGCAAGCAGATTTTCAACCTGACATTGACATAATTTGAAAAATCTGGTTTTCTTCCATGTCATGTTTCACATATCATCGCAGGTTTAATCAGGAAAGGATGATATTTTGAATAGTAAAAAGTTTACTCATGAAATAAAATTTTCAGTCCAGTAAATTTTTCTTTCGGGCAACTAAAAAAAAGGTTTAACTTGCCCGACTGGGCCACTGACAAAAAGGTAAGTGTGGAGCCCTGCTTTATGTGTAAGGTTGATGCAATACCAAAGTATAATAAGTTATACACCCGTAGAAAGCATCGGTTTTAGAAGATTTGATTTGATTTGATTTATTTATTACCACACGTTTTCATCATAAATATATACAGAGTACGAGGTATAAACAAACAAACAAATTTCAATATTGAATTATATAATGAGTCAGTGATTCCTTTATACATGAACAAAATATAAATTAATAAGAAATAAATACTTTTACTATAACATATAATTATATTTACATGTTTATATCATAGGCATAATGAATCAACTTAACAAAACTTGTGGAGGAGGCCTTTATAGAAAGGAAATAAAATAGGATTTTGAAATAGCAACAGCAGAAAATTGAAATATGGCAATTTTAACAGATAGTAACAGGTTATTACATATTATCACCTGACTTAGCAAATACAGTACATGCCACTGCCAGGAAATAATTTAGGCTATTTCATGGGTATATCTCACCCCTGCCATTCGCGTCAACGTCAAGGGGCTGTACGCATACCGTACCAGGCACTTCCGGCGCGTACCGTTACTTGTACTGTACATGCATGTCAGGTGACTCTCGCGGGCGAGTGCAACAGATTTTGACAGAAAGATGATAAAACAGTTATTACAATTGTTGTCGGGAAAATCACGGAATATTCCTACCCTCGGGATTTAAAATGCTATTTCGTGAAGAAAATAAGTCCCTCGACTTCGTCTCGGGACTTATTTACTCTTCCCTCAATAGCATTTAAAATTCCTCGGGATGAAATATTCTGTGCTATACCCTCCACCGCCATGTAATAACTGTATATTATTTACTTTATCCTAAATTTCTCTCTGTATGATTAGAATGTGTTGGAAACAAACATATTGTAATGGAATATAAATGAAATAGTATTAAAGAAATATTTTAACACTGGGCCACTAGTAAAAAAAAGGTTAAGTGTGCAGCCATGATGTATATAAGGCCATAACAAATAAATGGTTGGATTGGCGTAACCCGCCCGACCCTAAAAATACCTGCGACCCTGAAGGTTTTTTCTGATTTTTTAAAAAAATTTTTTATATTAAAACAAAAAACAAACAAAATTATATATATTTTTTTTTCTTTTTCCAATTGCGATAATATGTGTTATTTGTGTGTTATATGTGTGTTTTTGTGTATTTGTGCGCATCCTGAAAAAAAAAAGAAAAAAAAAAAAGAAAAGAAAATCCCTACCTACCTACCCTAATTTTTGGTAGCCTGTTACTCCAATCCAACATTTATTTTTGTTTTGCCTAATGTTGAATTATATCCTATTGTATTTTCTAACACCTTGATACTGTTACATACAATGTATTATTATTATTACTATTCATGTCTTCCTTATATGAAAGTGCCTTGAATAAGCTGAAATGAGTTGTTTAAGTGACACAAAATGTGATAAGTTGACATTCCTGAAATGCTATAATTTATATATTAGGTAAGAACAATATTTCATTAATTTCGTCATATGAGAATTGTCTACATTTTTCATCTGAGACAGCTTAAAAAGCAATGTGTCCTAGTGACTTCATTTACATAAGTGACATTTTCTGAAATAATACTCGTGAATAATTCATATTTGGAGAGATGGGGATGGTAGTGATAATATTTTTTCACATTCACATTATAACAGTGTCAATCATGTAAGTATTACTTAGTAATTGACTATTTAAATGGATCTAGTAACTTTGCTGACATGTGCAAAAAGTAATGAGTAGTTGATACAATGTATATTGTTGTTATCTGATATGTCCACTGGGTGTTGTGTGAACATTTCAAGTCAAATGGAGATTATCTGGCCGAGTAATGAGCAAAAATGCAAAGTGATATTCACTAACTCATTGCACTCACTTTGTATACGGTTTTGACGATCCAGTGGATAATTTAATATCTGAACATTTCAATTGTAAATATCTTTTTAACGAAAGGGAAATTTGAAAAACCAAAACCTGTCCCATGATTTTAGGTATGAGGGAACCGCTAGAATTTCAATTGGATTTTGAGGATTTGGACAAAGTATTTATAATTCTGAAAAGAGGTGGAGGTTGTATAGTAAAAAGTGTACAATTCAATACATAATATATTTGCATAACAAAGATGATGTGTTTAATATTTTAATTGTATTACAACAAATGCAGATTTAATGAATTATGAATCATAAATATTCAAATGTATTCTAATATTGTGATTAGTTACATTACTTTATTTACTGAGCATGTTTTTGTAACCATATAATGTTTTTCATTAAACAAACAGTACTTTCTTACAATTTTTAACGAAAGACATTGAGGCTTTTGACCACATGTGGATATTGTGTTTCTTTGTGCATCGATCTGCCTGGATCATGAAAATATGAGAGAACGGTTTTGATTTTTTTTCTTCTTTTGAATAATGCTCAATTTGCAATACATTTATTAAAACGATAGATGCGACATGGAACGATCATCTATTTATGGCCCCCAACTGAATGTAAAGGTACAGTAGTTTACTCCGACATAATTTTATATTACTTCATTTTCCATCTTATCTGAATTTTGATGAGTAATAGTATTTCTGATTATTCATCAATTTATCTTCTGCAAATTCATTTCATGAATAATTGTATGACATGGGTACAACACTTTCATGTGAGGTAATGAAAACTAAGTGTAAAATTTGAAAAAGCACACAATTCAGAATCAACTTTGTTTGTTCAAAATCGGTTCAGAAATAGCTGAAATATCCGTAAATATATCTGATTGGAATAAACGTTGGGGACCGATTTTTAAGAGGCGCCCTATGTCAGACAACTTAAGTTTGAACCAAATTTGTGAATGTGATGTTTGGTAAAAAAAAATATTTATGAAAAAAAAATATTCAGTAAAGAGATCATACAAAAAACATTTTTGTATATTATCCTGAATGTGTAAGACAAGCTCTTAAATTATTGAATAAAAGTTGGTCCCCCACATTTATTCCAGTCAGATATATGTATGGATAGTATTTCAGCCGTTTCAGAACCAATTGTGATCAAACAAAGTTGATACTGTCATTAAAATTGTGTGCTCTTTCCAATTTTACACTTAGTTTTTCGTTACCTCACAAAAAGGTGTTTTCTTGAACCGCCCTCTAACTGACCAACACTGAACTACCCCGTCATGTTGGTCGGATTTCAACTAGAATTATAGTATCAAGAAAACATGCGAAATGTGTACCTACCTATATGTATTCAGATATCTTCTGCAAAACGAAGAAGAAAAAAAGATATTCAAAAATCAAATGTCATTTGAATAATGTCTGCGAAACGAATTTGAACAAACAAATATTCAAAATGTCACTGAAATAATGTCCAAAAAAGAGGGAGTCGTAGGTATGTTGATGGAGTTTAATGCAGATTTTATTTTTTATTTTTTTAAAGACTACAATACAGGGTGGCCCAGAAAGGATGCAACACCTACGATCGTTAATTTCATCAACGCCATCGACCAAATGTCATTGTTTTTTGTTTGATTGGGTAGAACATTCCTTTTCCAACAAAATGATACCATGAGCATTGATTTTGGGTAAGGCGTTTGGATCCTAGGGCCATTTTTCTGAGGCAATGTCGTTTCCTAAATTTGCTACTTTTTCGTCGATCGTAGGTGTTGCATCCTTTCTGGGCCACCCTGTATTACCCGATGAGAACAAATCAAAAACAGTTTTATCGAGAACAAAAAAAGTTTCTTTTCTGCACACATTATATTATATTTAAATGGAGAATGCATGTGTACCAAAAGGAGGGGATTAAATTAAATCTGAACAAGAAAAGCATGGGCGGCAGACCGACGCAGGTGGGATCATAATTAATTTCCACGCCCGCTCACACGAACAACATTCATCATTATCAACAACAAAAATAAACAAGGCCGCGTACTTTGGCACCGATTCTACGATTAATTTGATATATTTAGATCAGGGGCGTCGATCACGGGGGGGATGGGGGGATATATCCCCCCCCCCCAATATTTGAGGAGGGGGGGATGGCCTGTATTATCATCCCCCCCCCCCCCAAATATTTGGGAGGGTAAAAAAAAAAAAAAAAAAAGTATACTGGCGCATGTAATTGTGGAAGAGGCTACCATAAGCAAAACAAGAAGTGCGATCCGCCCTTTGTTTTTCTGCAAACTTGATTTCATTAATTGTGTTTATCTATAACACGGTAACTAAGAAACAAGTTTATAAAACGTGAAATTGATGCCTTAGGTATGCTCCAGATTGCACAATTTCAAGCCCCAAAATGCAAAAGCTTCCTACCGTGGGAGGGGGGACACCCCCTCCCACACCCACCCCCCCCCCCCCCCCCAGGCGCGGATCTACGGGGGGGGGGGGGGGGGGGGGGTTAGGGAGTTTAAACCCCCCCCCCCCTTGGGCTGCCATGTGAAAATGTGATGTGCATAGAAAAACGCCATCATTGTGTCCAGACCCACACAGTATCCGTATCGTCATTGGGTCAAACCCCCCCCCCCCCTTAGCAAAATAGCAAAAAAAATCGCCGCTTCGCGGCTCGTGGACGATGCTCCGCATCGTCATTGGGTCAAACCTTGGTCAAACCCCCTGATCATCCCCCCAACCATGAGAAGAAATCGACGCCCTTGATTTAGATGTTTACACTTGTTTTATTATTTTTCTCAAAATCACCAGTCTTACATAAGTTGATAAACATGAACAATTTGACCGTGTAAAATAAGCCGCTGCTTGTTTTGTATAGTAACCATAATGTGAAGAACAGTTTTCTTGTAGTTAGCAATTAATTTTGTCTCGTCGAGTAGAATGGGATAAATGGAAGTGGGTTTTTGCAGAAAAATAATATGCAATTGAGCATGAAGTGGAAATCACTCGTTGACGTATCGTGGTTGGACTGATGGAGGGGGGAGGGGCGCGAATTATTGGGGGCGCTCCTTTTGTATGTATCTTTATTTTATGTTTTTTTTATATTTTTTTTACAGATGTCCCCCTTAAGCCCCCGCGCCCTTCCCCCCTCGCCACTGATGTAAATCTTCACCCAAGTATAATGTTATAGTGTCAACTAGCTTTCATAATCCAACATAGAAAATATAAGCTATTTCGAGTATCTTGTATAGAGAAATTTGTTGAAAAATGTTGGTGAACATCTTGCAAAAGTCAATTGAACTAATACTCGTTCCGTCACATATTACCGGATAACGTAAACGGATGCCCGACGGAGAGTAAAATGTTAAAGGGATAGTTGAGTTTTGGTAGAGAGGGCGCTAGACTACTTTTTTTTGTGAGGGAGTGTAAAATTTGAAAGAGCATAATATTTAAATAATAAAATCATCTTTGTTTGATCAAAATCGGTTCAGAGACGGCTGAAATATCCATAAAATATAACAATTTGTAATAAACCTGGGGCCCCAGGTTTATTAGAGAATTTTGAACCAGCCGTTAAAAATTCAAAAAAATGCTTCCTCTTTTCAAAAAGTTACAAAAATAGGTATACGGTATAAATAGTTGTTGGTTATTTCTCTATCTAATCACTATTTCAGCAAAGCATCACGTGCACAATATTTTATTCAAAATGGTTGAAACCGATGAGTGCTTAGAGAGCGCCCTCTTACGTTTTAACGGCTCTTTTTTAATGATAACGGCTCTTTTTGAATGATAGGGAAAGGGTTTAAATACTTTAGAAATCACAAAAATACAGCGTATTTTTCTTGGCATTCCCCCTTCATGGAAACAATTTTTAAATAAAAATACTCACTCAAATATAGATAGGGAATTAGATATGGACTTTTTAATTTTTGAAAGGGTATATTTGTTAGATCAAATTACTTCAAAAATTATATGCATTTTTATTAAATAAGAGAGTAGAGAAATCATATGCAGAACGAAATTTAGAGCAGATTTATAATATTAATGGGTAAGATATACAATCAATATTCGTAAGACTTAGAAAATGCACTTTGAATAGCAAGCTTCGAGAATTTCAATTTAAAATGCTTTATAATATTATATATACTAAATTACATTTATATACATTTAAAATGGTTAATAGTAAATTAAGTTCTTTTTGTGGTAAATATGAAGAAACTTACGAGCATTTATTTTGTCTTTGTGAGAAAGTAAAACTAATTTGGGAAGAGTGTGGGAATCTATTTAATTTAGTAGAGATTAAAAATATAAATTGGAAAGGTATCCATGCAGGGATAATTGAGTTAAACATAGGGAAGGAACAGTTATTAAATCATATAATAATTTTGATAAAATATATGATATTTATAGACAGTAAAAATAAAAATAAACCACCAACTCCTTTGGAGATTAAGAAAAAATGATTAGAAATTAGAAAGGAGGAGAATAAATTAGCTGGAGACCGAGGTACCCTAACATATCATTTTAGAAAGTGGGACAATTTAAAATAGCTTCGTGCAGAACAAAATAGGGAAGGCGAACAGAAGCAATGAAATAAACATGGCTGATAATTGGTCGAGATTCTCCCAAGATAGGCATGTTTTCTGTGGATGTGTGTGTGGGTGTCTGTGCACGCGTGTGTATGTGTGTATGTAAGTGCTTGTATAGGTGTTTTTTTTTTTTTTTTTTTTTGGGGGGGCGGAATGTTTTGTTCTCTCCTATTTTCCCCTTTTTTATGTTTATGCTTTCTTCATGCATGCATGTTTCATGCTTTATTTGATGTAAATAGTAAAAGTTAATAAGTACTATTTAGATGTGAATGTAATATCATATTATATACAATTATATAAACATGCAAATTATTTTATGTACTGATTTTGTTATTGATTGTTATTTTGTTATATTGTTATTTTGTTATTGTTTGTAAAAAAGCAATGGAGAAAATATATATCTTTGAAAAAAAAAAAAAAATAAATATCTTTACTACGTCATTTGTAATTTTGTGTTCCTTTTTAGTTTTAACTATTAGTTTGTAATGTAATGATGCAGGTTTTGGTTACTAAAATTCAGTTTCACCAAAACTGTACTCTCCTTACCAGAACTCAACTATCCCTTTAAATCCGTTCGTCTCCGTTAGTACGCGTTTCTTGTCCGGTGTGAGCGCATAATCTGTCCGGGCGGATAACCTGTCTGGGCCGCAGTAATATAGTAATGGCAATATCGTGTATTAGGCCCCACCACTGCTATACTGTATACACTTATGTAGCCAATAAATCTAACTTATAGCCACTAAATCTGACCTATAGCCACTAAATCTGACCTATAGCCACTAATTTGACCTATAGCCACCAAATTAGGGTTAGGGTTAGGGTTAGGGTTTAGGGTTAGGGTCAGACAGGTTATCCGCCCGGACAGATTATGCGCTCACACCGGCCGTTCCTCTGTTTCTTGTCAGGCGATGTATACGTTGTTCTATCCGGCGGAATGTTTTGTGCAAGAAGCAATGGAGACGACTTTTACCAACGGACCATTTTCATTTCGCAAATTTTCTATTCGTCGGGCAACCGTTTACGCTATCCGGTGATATGTGACCGGGCCTTTATTAGGCATGTAAGGAGGAAATTGACATAAAATCCACAATGTCGTCTTTAATTCACATCATTCCTCAACCGCCTTCAAAACATCTGTTCGGTCTGTTTTTGGTGGGGGGGGGGGGGGGGGGGGGGGGGCAAAATTGTCCAAAGTCACCATTGAGAGAACCAAAAGCCCCACATTGACTAGGGGATGGGGCAGAACATAGTTCACTAGCTTGGGGTCTGAAGCTTTTGGGTTTTAGCCATTTAAAACTTTCAAAATGTATACTGTATATAGGAATACAAAGTCGATCTATACAGGGTGGCCCCCAAAAAACGGAACGGAGCACTTCTCAAAATACAGCAACACAATTATTATGTCCAACGGATAGGGTGTCTTTTCCAATGAACAACGATACAAAGAACAGCCATTTTGGTTGAGTAGTTTTTGTTCTAGGGCGCTGTGAGTGACATGATGTCGGGTTCCGTTTTTTGTCAATGTTTACCTAGTCAGGGCCAGTAAAAACCGCACGCACCGCCTTTCATAGCGTGTAACACAGCGCGCCTTTGACAGTGTGCACTCAGCCGTGTGCCGAGATAATGGGCATGGTATTACGGGCAGTGAGTGCGGTTCTACAAGTGGCCCTGACTAGGTAAAAATTGACAAAAATTGGCACCTGACATGGTCTCACTCACAGCGTCCTAAAACAAAAACTACACGACCAAAATTACTGTTCTTGGTATCGTTTTTCATTGGAAAAGACACCCTACTGATGGACATGATAGTTTGGTACTATATTTTGGGAAGTGCCCCGTTCCGTGTTTTGGGGCCACCCTGTATTACAAAACAAGTTTCATTATGCGCACATTGAGATATTTAGAACTGCTATAATGTGTGATCAATTCGTGTAAATAGTGAATCTATTCGTAGCGCATTTTTAAATGACATAGCAAGGAAAAACATTGAAAGATGTGGTTAAAGGGCCTTATAACAGTGGCCTAGGGGGCACATCAGCCCCGAAAGCTTGTTGATATTAGCACTTATGAAATCAAAGATGTTTCTTTATATACTGAATACAAATTTGTCATAAAAGTTTAATTTACGACCATTGCCAACAGTTTTTAACATGTGGGGTACGGGGACCTCTTATTGCCCTTGCCGGGGTCCAGGGGCGGAGCCCCCGGAAGATTTGGATTTGTGCATTTTAATTAGCACTCTCAAGATGGGGTCTGTGTCGGTTTTCTATAGATGATTTATTTATTTATTTTATTTATTTATTCAGTCTTCTTTAAAAACACAGGGTAGCCCCATTCAGAGCCACAAAGGCCTGCTTTACAAGAGGGCCCTGTATCAGATAGAAATTACATAGTTTTTACATTAAAAACACAGCATAAAGATATAAATACATACAAAACATACATCATAAATACAATTTAAAAAAACAATAATGGTTTAATTATAACTCCGTTTCCTTTATGACTTGCTTTTGAGAAATTGCAATACCCAACACATTTTGAATGTGAGTTCCCGCAACCGAAATAAAGCTTGCAATTTGGGAATGACTACTATTAGTCATAATCTTGATTTTTTTTAAATATTTGCGCGCGAGGCGCGCGGCAAAAGCGAGATTTGCAGAAATATTGGGGGCAATCGATATGTTTGCCCCCCTCCCCCAATATTTGCATTGGGGGCAACTGCCCCCCAGGATCAACGCCCTTGGTTTGAACCCACGCACATTTAGAAGATAGTGTGCTCAGAAGTGAATGAAACATGATGCTGTACAAATGAAGTCCTAAAATTGTTTAATTCACCTTATAGTGAGGTTATCTTCTGTTGCAATGCAGAAGTCGTTTGAACCCGCGTCTGAACTGGATAATGCTTACTCCGTAAAGAAACGGGTTCAACAGCGAATTGACCAACAGCAGGATGCTGACCCCGTGCAGGACCTTCCCGGACACACGGGAAGGATTTATGAGGAGGATCACGGAGACAACATGGAACGGCAACCAACAGAGTACAAACACAGCGACCAAGGTGAAGATCATCTTCGCGGCGTTAGCTTGCCGTTTCGTTGATTCGTTGTTTATGGAGAGTCGAACTTTTCTGCAACGAGGATAAGGGTGTGGCTGATGATGTTGACCTATAGATTTATATCTCGTAGTTGATGCTGAACGATCTTGCTTTCCTCCTTCCATGCCTTCCGTTCGTCGGCATTTGACGTCAACACCTTTATCCATCCCAGGGCTCGTCGAACACTCGCCGTTTCTTGCTCCGTTTGTACCAGCAGGACGAGGCGTGAGATGATTTCTTTGAACATTCGCGGCATTGTTGGGATCATGATGGTCATTCCGGGGATGACCGCCTTGTGATGTGCTCGGCTGCTGGGGGTCAAACCTGCCGCCATCATTGAGCCCCTCTGGAAATGTTCGGTTCGAACTAATCGTAAACAGCCTGGTACGTCCCATCTCCACGTTCTCTTCTACGGCATTTCCATGTTCAACGGCAAGAGTTAGGCGACGAATCTGGCAATATAGAGCGAGACTAAGCCCGCCCATCACGGCCAAAGGTACGAAGAACTCGAAACACATCATAAAAATGCTCATGTGGGGGTGGTGATGGTACTCCATGTAGCAAGACTGATCGTAGTCGATGACGTGACTGCCGCTGATGATTGGGAAGGCGTACGCCATGAGGAAGTAGAATGAGAGGCAGCATAACCAGACAGCGAGCAGAAATGCTTTCACGTGCTTTCTCTTGATCGTCGTCCTGAAATGAAGCGGAGCTCGAACGAGGACGAGACGGAAGGCCATAAGGGAAATGATGAGGACGATGGGGATGTAGGTGAACGTGTAGGTGAGCGAGATAACCAGCTTGCAGACGACCTTTGATCGAAACAAAAACATGCTTTCAAATTCAATTTCAATTTCAATTTCTAATTATAATATATTAAGCTTAAGTACGAGACTATACATATAGGTTAAAATAGCAAAGCAGATTCATAAGCAACATTTATAGTTTGTTATCAGTACAAACGAACATGGGCATACGAGAAATTGTTCTCCTGGGGGCTGAAGTCAGTTGCCCGAATTCCATCCTTTACATATTTCACCGGCAAGCAAAACAAAAACGAAAACAAGTTCTTACCACCTTACTAAAAAGGTCCTAACCATTAGCTACATGAACATGGTATGATTTGTATAATGGTTTCTTTAAAATGGCATGATCTTCCCAAAATTATGTGACATTCATGAGTTTGCCTAAATATAATTTATTTCTACCCGAATATGATATCAAACACAAACACAAACCTCGCCCAGAGGCCAACTTCCGGTCCACTCAAGAAAGATGTAGAAAGGTAAGTTGAACATCCCCACCAAGAAGTCGGCGAGGGAGATGTTGAGGATGAAGAGGTTGGTGATGTTTTTCCAGACGGCTCGTTCCCGCCAGTACGTTACCATGACAACGGCGTTGGTGCAGACGGTAGCGAGGCCAATGAGTCCGCAGGTGGACAGATAGATGAGTGAGCCGACCCTTGATGTTGATGGAGACCACTCGGATCCCCCGCCTGCTGAGTTGTTGGTGTCAAATGTGTACATGTTGTCGAAAAGGTCACACCTGATCTGAAGCAAAAGACAACGCGTGGTGTTGTAGTAGAGTCAATGGCGTACCCAGGATTTTTTCAAGGGGGGTGGGGGGTTATTTCGTTGACCAAAATTTTCGAGAGGGGGGTGTCGGTGAAGATGTTTCGAGGGGGAGGGGGTGTCGGTGAAGATTTGTTCGAGGGGGGGTGTCGGTGAAGAATCTTTGAGGGGGGATGTCGGTGAAGAATTGTCAAGGGAGGGTGGTGTCGGTGAAGATTTTTTGAGGGGGGGGTGTCGGTGTGAAGAATTTTCGAGGGAGGGGTGTCGGTGAAAATTTGTTGAGGGGTGAAGATTTTTTCGAGGGGGGTGTCGGTGAAGACTTTTTGAGGGGTAAAGATTTTTTTGAGGGGGGTGTCGGTGAAGACATGTTGAGGGCGGGGATGTCGGTGAAGAATTTTCGAGGGGGGCGGGGTGTCGGTAAGGAATTTCCGAGGGGGGGGGGGGGGTGTCGGTGAAGAAATTTCAAGGGGGTTGTCAGGGAAGAATTTTCGAGGCGAGGGGGGGGGGGGGGGGTGGTGTCGTTGAAGATTTTTCGAAGCCGAGTCGAGATCCGTCCAAAATTTCAAGGCCAAAACCTGGTTATGATGGTCGAGACCACTAAAAATTGGCCTCGAAACCACTTAAATTTTGTAAAGGAACCCCCCAAAACAGCCCTTTTTTCATCAAAGGGGAGGGGGGGTTGAGCAAATTAGTTCATTTCATGCTAAATATGTCTGCATTCGGGGGAGTAAAGTCGGATCACTATATTTTGTTCATTATAGGACAGGCGGGATTTTATTCGGGCAAACAACCTAAGCGTTTCCCTCCCTACAGTGGCAAAGCTAGGTGGAATGAGAGAGCACGTATTTGAAAAAATAAAGAAAACCCCAAACCAATGGCATGCCCCCCCCCCCCCCCCTATCAGTATAGCACGCAGCTACACTACTGACCTCCTATGGAAACAAAAACGTGGGGACAACCTACGTTTACCATTACTGTGAGCTGTCATGTCAGCTGAGTGATGGGGGGAAAGTTTCATGTTACATAATAGTATGCCCGAGGATGAGCGTTAATGGAATCTGTATAAGTTTTGTATGACAATAAATGTCTCATTAGTTACCAATGAGAACATTAATACGGAACATTACCGCAAGGCACAAGTCGAGACTAGGTCGATTTGGTAACAATTTCCTTTAACCCATCGTATACGGGAGCCTGCATGGTAAACCATGCGATAACTCATAGAAAAATGCATCATCATGGAGAAGCGGTTAACATGGTTAATACTGTAATAGAAAGATGCGAGAGATACGGGCGGAGGTTTTGGGGTGTTACGTAACATTCAAGTAATATCTATAATCAGTGAGGATGGAAGGGCAGCGCGGGAGAATAATCTGATTTCAGATGAGTTATTATGAGTTTACCTTCATTAGTTTCTTCATAATAAAAGGGATGTACATGTTATATTCCGCGGTTCGTATAATTCTATTCAGTTCTCTCAATTTTCAGTTTCGCTTTTTTTTTTTATAGGTGTAGATTTAAAAACTATTCATCGCATAGGGCATTGTTTTATTCTTCTCCTAGGACTCGAAAATCGTGCATAAGTAAAAGTATAGGTTTTCCCGCTCAATTTTGCACTTTTTTCAATCGAATTCTTTTAGGGTCATTCGAATTCGCGCGTTGCCGCGTAATCGTTGGTATCGGTCTTCCAAATTCCGAATAAGTGCATGCGAATTAATGCATACGCACACGCTTTCGTGAATTGGCACAGAAGTTCATTTATGGGCATTCGAATTCGCGAATGTGCAGCCAACTGTCAACTGCCCTTTCGCGAATTCGAATGACCATTGATGAAAAGGTATGCACTTTGTGCAAATTCACTTGCTCCTACGTGATTTTGAACGACTATTTACGAATTCGAATGCTGCTTTGGTACGGCGATCGCAAATCGCGCGAATTCGTTTGCTCCTATTATCAATTCGATTGACACAATCGCGAAATTGAGCGGGAAAACCTATATTAAAGTGCATGCAGAATATTGTTATTAATATTCGTAAAATAAAATAAGTTTTTTGAAAGTGTAGTTTAATAGTGTATTTTTGAAATGTATGTGTCCATATTCATGTTTTTATTTTTGACATTATTTTATTATGTTTAATTTTAAGAATATCAGTCTTGGGAAACGCCCCACACATAAAAAAAAACTTGAAAAATACACTGTTATCCCCTACCACGTCAAATAATACATCATAAACTATAATCTTTACAAAAACTGCTTTGTTCCGAAATGGACTTGGCCTATGTGAGCAATAGAACTTTTAAAAAGTTGCACCATACGCTTCAATTCAACCGCATGTATACGCTGCGTTCAAAAGCTACAGCCACGCGGCATGCGAGCTGTTTGTGCGTTAGGCTACAGGTACTCAGCCCGGCGGTGAAGGGTGAACAGGCGGTGAATTTGTTTGCCCAATCTCAGTGGCGCGCATGGAACTATCATCTGATGTTTCTGCATGACTGTAATGATACTAATGTTTGGATTTTACCACATAAACCCTTTTTTAATATAGCGTTTTCTCGGTCAATTTCGTAAGTTGGCCACACGAACTTCCAAATAATTTAAAAAGTAAAATGTCAAGACATACGTTTCGTAAATTGTTGAAAGGTTATTTGTTACATTCGAAATTATTATTTTCCATTTGTATATATATGTTCGGCATTCTTGATTCTGTATTTTGTATGAGCACGTACATTATGTTTATATGACAACTGCGTTGTCTATTGTGCTTTTAATTCCAGTACTTATTTAATGCATATTTTTATAAGGGCTAGACCAACTCCCAGGGTGAAATTCCCATTGACTTATATTACCAATTGAATTCAATTGGTAATCAGAATTACCAATTGAAAATTACCAATTAAAAATTACCAATTGAAATCAATTGGTAATCGAAGTATATGGAAAATGGAACGATTACCAATTGAAATCAATGGGTACCCATTGAAACCCATGCCAATGGGTACCAATTGAATTCAGTTTCAATGGGTACCCATTAGAATTTCAATGGGTACCCATTGGATTCAATGGGTACCCATTGGATTTAATGGGTACCCATTGAATTCAATGGGTACCAATTTTAATGGGTACCAATTTAAATTTTAACTGGAATTTCGTCCTGGGCACGTCCGAGTATATAAATCTCGATTTTGATTAATGTTGTGATGTCTTGTGTTATTTGGCACTGAGCCTGCGTACATATAAGTACTTTGGATGTCGTCTTAATGTATATTGGATTATAATAATATTGTGATAAATCATTGGTGTATAATTATGCATGATTAAATATCAATTTTATCCAATATTCATCTGTATAATGCCGTCCCAAGGAAAAAGGCAGTATCTACACGATTCAGCGTTTTCTAGAAACTGAGATATTGACCCTTTTGTGTTTTTGCCACAGCCGCTCGGAAATAATAAACTTGTGAAGATAACTTCAGTGTGTGATTAAAGGCTATATAGGAGTCTATTTTTCTTCATACATGAACAATTGAATTTTTCGTTTAATTTTGAGATTTTCATGAAAATGTAGATACTTTGGGAAAATCCCTGGTTCGTAACCGATTTCCCCAAGGAAAAAAGCAGTATCTACATAGAAATTCGGAGGGTGTTGAATTATGCCTTACGTTATGGATAAACCAATCGAAAATGTTTCGGCATATATTCTGTATGTATTATTAACATACTTTAAAGGGAAAAAAAGTTTGATTAATTAAAAATCGCCCTCTCTAGGCGAGTCACACTTTTCTTAAAAAAGGGACTTATTGGCCCATATTTCCGCAATGAAAGGAAATACGAAGCATGAATTGTATTCATTAACCACGCAAAAATGATTGTTTATACATTTGTTATGAAAGTGTATAAGTTAAAGTGAAAACAAAACTTTGAAATGATAAAGAGCGCCCTCTCTTATCAAGTCTGAAGTTACTTTAAATATGGAATAATGCATGTTACAGTCTGTGCATTGTGTGAATGTGGCAGAGGTACACGCACTTTCATGCATACTTGAATAGCCTTTGTCACAAACTCTGCGCTTTATAGAAGAATTTTGGTCGTATTGCAAAATGCACTTATATGTTAAATTTCCTTCAATGTTTTGTGCTTCACAATTCATATAAGTAATGAAATTTGTTTATACAAGATATAACTATTATAAATGCGCATTATTCATATTGTCTGCTTATAAATAATTTGTTTGTCTTGTGGCGAGACTAGCTGTGTAGATACTGCTTTTTTCCTTGGGGAAAGTGGAGGTTGACTGTAGATACTGCGTTTGAGGGTTGGGAAAAAATGGCGTTCGCACGTTCGGAAGCAGGTCGGATTGGACTCTTATAAGATTCGAGGTAGATCGTATCCCAACCGACCTGCTTCTGAACGAGCGAACGGAGACGTTCTGGCGATAATTGTTAAAGGACAGTGAAACCCAAGCAAAATGTTGCTTTCATAGACTTGAAGAGATAGAGGAATAATCTCTGAAAGTTAGAGCATAATCGGGCAAGAAACAAGAAAACTATGGCTCTTTGCAGATGTCCATTTCCTATGGTGAACTCAAGTTGGCAACGCACTCTGATAAGTGTGTGTACTACTCCCCATATGTTTTTTACACAATTGTTCCCAATAGTGTACCGTTTTCTTATAGTCACACCTTTTCATTCCCCCAACTCATGATATGTTATGTATAAATGCATTCTACAAAACATATGTTGAACTCAAACGAAGGGTAAACATACATTTTGAGAAAATTGAACAAATTTGAAATTTTGTGTACAAAATGTATGGGGAGTAGTCCACAACTTTGCCAGAGTGCGTTGCCAATTTGAGTCACTCGTATAAATAAATGGCACTTTTCAAAGAGCCATAGTTTTCTTATTTCTTGACCGATTGTGCTCAAATTTTTAGGGACTTTTCATCCTATTTAGTGTCTTATAGTGCATGCATACAACAATTTGTCTGTATTTCATTGTCCTTTAACATGATTAATTATCAAATCTCCCTGTGGATGACGTTTCGTTTCACGTGAAACGGAATCGAAAGTTTCCTACTATACTTCCGAACTTGGCCCATATCATTTCTTTTCTTAACCGTCAGTATCGGCTAGTACATTACGGATGTCAAACGGAGAAACATTATGAGAAATGGGGCAGTGGGACTACTACTTTAGCAACGTTTTATAAACACTGACATCCATTACCGAAAAGGTTGTTTCAATCAAATGAGATTAATGAGAAGAATCATCCGTGAATATTTGAAAAATAATATATTTAGGAAAGTTATTTTAATTTTAAATATATGAAATAAGTAAGATATCTTTATTTGACCTAAGTCATGTAAGTAGAGAAATTGCCATTTATTTCAAAATGCATAAATGGTGTTATTTCGGAATAAAAGCACATGACACGACCGGATATAAAGTTACTGTGTAAGTAGACTAGAGTGGGATGGGGATGTGCTCCCCACATTGGTATTGGTAAACGTGCTACTTTCACATAAAGGCTTTCACCTCCTATCGGGTCCCCATTTATACACCTGGGTAGAGAGCAGCAATTATGGATAAATTCTCTTATTGAAGACAAACGCGGTGGGCAGGATTCGAACTTGGGATCTCTTGATTGGAAAGCGCGCGCTCTACCAATCTTGCCACACCACATCCACAATGAAGACATTGTGGAAATTTACTGAAATCTTGAAAGTCATGCATTTTGTCACGTTACTGTTGTAATCAGGTAAATTAAATCAATATTGATTCACTTTGAGTGATATGCAGAAGGCTGCATGATCAGAATATAACTATGTTTATTGGATGCAGATAATACTTCTGCACACAATATGTACGTAACATATTTTTAAATGATTCATATGACCTCTTACCGAAATAAACTATTTCATAAATTTGATTGAAATTGTGAATTGTTATACTTTATTCAATGGTTAAAATGAATGTATTATGTTTCAGCTTATTATTAGTTAAATCTCATTTAATATCATAATCATATAAACATTCATCCCTTTACTGTTGTAATCATTATCATCTTCATCATCATCATCCTCATCCTTGTCATTAATAATTTATTGTTCATCATATTCATTTTCATTATCGTCATATCACCATCACCACCACCATCATCACCATCCTTGTCATTAATAATTTATTGTTCATCACATTCATTTTCATTATCGTCATCATATCACCATCACCACCACCATCATCATCATCCTTGTCATTAATAATTTATTGTTCATCACTCTCAGCCCATCACATTAATTTTCATATCATCATCATCATCATCCTCATCCTCATCCTCATCCTCATCATCCTCCTTATCCTCATCATCATCATCATCATAATCCTCATC
>JBAMJV010007112.1:0-59442 GCA_037951105.1 Echinarachnius parma
AGAATTCGTGCCCACCTTCGCGAAACTCGACATGGCAGCAAAGGAAGTTGCATTGTGAACTTTGACCAATCCAAGCTGGGATTTAATGAGATCACCGGTGTGCTCAAATACTATGCGAATTCCTTAATCGTCAGCATGACTCGTGGCGCAACGGTAGCGCGTCTGACTCCAGATCAGAAGGCTGCGTGTTCGAATCACGTCGGGGTCAAAAGCGAATTTTTTATTATTTTTCATCCGACATAATTAGAAAGTAACATTTATGAAAACAAATATCTTTATTCTATTGTGTAATGTAAACGAGACGATTACAACTTGTTTAAAGATTATAGACATCCATCAGGTCCACTATTTCTTGAATTAAAACTGTTCATTTTTAAGCAATACCGTTATTATGATTTGCGTATTCATGCATGATTTGATAAATAATAGATTCATTGATTATTTCTCATTTATTGATCATCCGTATGAAACGCGGAATAAAAGGAAATGTAATATAAACGTTATCAAAGTTAAAACAAACGTTGGAAAACAATCTATATCATATTCAGGACCACATTTGTGGAATCAACTACCGATTAAAAATAATAGGTGGAAAAGCTTTTGCCAAGCACTAAAACAGTAGGCTATATTTGTAGCGAGTATAATTAAATAAATATACATTTATTTATTCATCTGCCTATCTATTATTATTATTAAATATTGTATATGTATACGGTATAAGTATGTACCATATTAATTATCTTTTTTAATTTATACAAATTCAATTTATGAATATAGTGTAAATAAGTTAGTTCAACCGAAATGTATTTTGTTCGTGTAATTCACTAACTATTTTCGGGACTAACCTCGATTAGCACTGTGCTATTTTGTTAGCCCCTTTTGTCAATTCGTTTTAATTCAAGATGTTTCATTAATCTGTACTATGACTATTGTAAATATTGAACTGATTATTATTGACAATAAATCAATTTCATTTCATTTCATTTCATTTCAATAATATTTGCAAATGTGGTATTAATTATTAGAAAACAAAATATCTTATTCAGGGCCACATTTATGGAACAATTGGTAAATATTCACGGAAAAGCTTTTTGCACAATACCTCTGCAGCGAAAACGTAAAGATAGTTGAGTACTTGAGTATCATGGTCAAACTTAACTTTAGTAATCAAAACCTGCACCCACTTAGCCTACGGTACAAACTAATAGATATAACCAGCTCCACCATGCTCGAAAGGTGGTATGCTATAGCCTATCCACAATTACAAACGACTGAGTAAAAACCCCATTATCATTTTAAAAAAAGAGCCGTTACAACTCAAGAGGGCGCTCTCTAAAAACTCATTGGTTTTAGCCATTTTTCATACAAAATTGTGCATTAATTTGATGTTTGTTAAAATAATGATTCAATAGAGATATCATCAACAACTTTGTAAAAACCTATTTGAATTTGTTCATAGTATAGGCCTAGTCTATAAGCATTTTAAAATATTTTTCTAAAAAGTCAAAATGTCCCCCGGCCGACTTATGAATAAAATATGTTTATTGATATTATAAGCCGTATCTGAACCGATTTTGATCAAATCAAGTTTATTCTGTCATTAAAATATGCTCTTTCAATTTTTGTGTGTGTGTAGCGCCCTCTATACCAAAACTCAACTATCCCTATATAGAAACTTGTATTTTATTAAACCTAAAAAGGCCGGGCTATTTGAGGTCTTTCTACGGGTCGGCGGGGGGGGGGGGGGGGGGGGGGGGTATTATGCCCGGGGGGGGGGTCTGTCCTCATTGAAAGGGGGATATCATGCGTGACCAAGAAAACGAGTAATTAGGGTGGTTTTTTACGATCAGGCGAGATACTCGATTATCTCGAATAGGGTCTCAAAAATCACCCCAAAATCAGGAAAAAGTGTATCTCTTTTAGGCTGATAAATTACTCGTTTAGGGTCTCAAAAAGATGACTTACTCGTTTAGGGTCTCAAAACTTCAGCTTACTTGCTTAGGGTATCAAAAATAGTTATCACTTGCTTTTAATAGGGGTTTACAAAAAATTGATTACTTGCTTAGGGTATCAAAAATAGTTATAACTTGCTTAGGCGGTTACAAAAAAATGATTACTTGCTTAAGGTATCAAAAATACTTGCTTATAGGGGTTTACAAAAAATTGATTACTTGCTTAGGGTATCAAATTACCGATAATCATACTTACTTAGGGTGTATTTTTTGCACCACGCAAATACTCGTTTAGGGTGCTTTTGGCAAGTCCTTGGTCCAGGGGCGTCGATCCTGGGGGGGGGGGGGGGGGCAGGGGGGGCGGTCGCCCCCCCCCAATGAAAATATTGGGGGGGGGGGGGGGGGCGAAAAATCGAGTGATATAATGCCAAAGAGGGGAAAGACACATTTATCAATAATTAATCTTCAAAATAGCTGTTTTGTTTGTTTTGAAAAGGACTGTAAATCTATTTTTTTTTTGCCGCGCGCTTCGTGCGCATACAGTTTCTCATATTGCAAGTTTAATTTCGGTTGCAGGAACTCACCTTTCGAAATGTGTAATTTCTCAAACGCACAGTTTATTAAACCCTCATCTATAGCACACCGTAAAAGAAAATCAAATAATCTGAAATAATATATCTTTCAGTCAATTCGGTCCCTATGCGCTGAACGCAAATCAAATTGGAATATCATGTGTCCCCCCCCCCCCCCCCCCCCCCCCCCCCCCACATTTGAAAGTGGAGGAGATTGTACCTCTCCCTTTGTCATTATGTATGGTTGGTTCCATACTTACTTCATATTACGTGAAATTTCTGTCTCAGATGTGCACCAAATCGCACAATTTCACCCCCAAAAATACAAAAGCTCCCTACTGTGGGAGGGGGACACCCCCTCCCACACCCTCCCCCGCTCGGTCGCTTCGCTTCCTCGCAATGTCTCCCCTCCACTTTTGAGAAGTTGTTGACGCCCTTGCTTAGTTTCATGGGAGCTCAATTCCCTAGACTATATCGATGGCTCTATATAGTATACAGGATCACGTGGATCCATCTCATGCAAGGCTCAATCTTTTTCTCGCTATGCCCTTCTTTAAAAATACGTTACGAGTAGTCTCACTATTTTATACAATTTTAACACCCATGATAGGAGTTGCAAATGTCTGAAATCTAAAAGCTTCCGGGGGCTCCGCCCCCTGGACCCCCCATTATTGTCCCCAAATGTGTGTGCCCCCAAAGGCAGGTCTTCGAGCCATCAATACACTTTCAATGAGCGCATAATAAAACTTCCGGGCATGCCAATGTGGGGCCTTTTAGCTCTCTAAGTGCATGGTCACTCTGGAAAAATTTTTCAAATTTCGCCCCCCCCCAATCGCAAAAACGGATCGGACGCCCCTGCCTTGGTCACGCAAGATACCCCCCTTTCTATGAGGACAGACCCCCCCCCCCCCCCCCCGGGGTATTATGGCCCCCCTTTAAGATCTCGGCCGCGAAGCGGCCGATCGCTGTGAAAATTTGTATAGAAAACAATGGTAATTTCAATATTTAATTCATTCATAGCATATGCTCATTTATGCAAATAAGGTCATAAAATCATATTTTTACCCCTAAATCATATATTCTTCATAATTAAACATTGGTTTTCACTACATAATTATATTCTTTAGACCAATTGGAATAATAATACAAATTTTGTTTTGGAAGAGCAGGTCCTTCCTTATGTTTTCTATTGTTTTTATAATTTCTTATGTATTTCTTTGTGTTTTTACTTATGTATTTTATTGTTTTTGTTGTTTTATTTTTTTTCTTTCTTTTCTCACTATAATTCAACTATTTTGAACACCAAAACAAACACCAAAATAACCAATGATATATCTCTTTTTACGAAAACTGATATTTCCATAGACAAAAGGTCACGTGACTTCGTAACGGTAGGTCCGATTTTCAAAAGAAAAAAGTCACCAAGCAGCGGGGCGTCATCTTTACGCGTTCGGAGCAATAAACAAAATCGCGGAGGAGGGGGGGGGGGGGGGGGGGCGGTGCCATTAGACCTGCTATTTCAATGAGTACATATAACAAAAACCCTTGCCATTCATGGGAAATGTATTTCTTTTGCGGTTTGTAAATTATAACCTCGCCGATTAGCATTTTGCTATTTAGTTATAGCTCGGCCTTTTGTCAATCGATCAAATTTATTGCTACAAAACTGAATTGTTAAAGGACAATGAAATCCAGACAAATTGTTTTATGCACTATAAGACACTAAATAGGATGAATAATCCCTGAAAATTTGAGCACAATCGGTCAAGAAATAAGAAAACTGGCTCTCTGAAAAGAGCCATTGATTTCTATGAGTGACTAGAATTGGCAACGCACTCTGGCAAAGTTGTGGACTACTCCCCTATACATTTTGTACACAAAATTTCAATTTTGTTCAATTTTCTCAACATTTATGTTCACCCTTCGTTTGAGTTCAACATAATGTTTTGTAGAATGCAAATTAATACATCACATATCATGAGTGAGGGAATGGGAAAATGTGGACTATGAAGAAAACTGTAAAAATGGGAACTTTTTGTGTACAAAACATATGGGGAGTAGTCATACAGCTCTATGGGAGTTGTCCAGACACTTATCAGAGTGCGTTGCCAATTTGAGTTCCCCATAGGAATAAATGGACATCATGTTTCTTGCCCGATTATGCTCTAACTTTCAGAGATTATTCCTCCTAATCTCTTCAAGTATATGAACGCAACATTTGCTTGGGTTTCATTGTCCTTTAATATTGTAAATATTGATTTATTTATATTGACAATAAAATCCATTTCATTTCTTTTCATTCAAATTGCATAAATTGTTAGTTCTTGTTTCAACAAATTAGTTTCTGTCCCAAACTTTGGAAATGTTTATGCTTATTTATGCTAGTCAAAATTGGGATTAAATTGCTTAGTATTGATCAAAAAATGGTTATGTCACAATTTCTGTCGATCTTTGATGATTGGGGAGATTTTGTTTTACTTTTAAAAGTCTAATATGGATTAGCAAACTTCTAAGCCTAGGCAAGTTGCCAAGTAAATTTTTTTACGCGTATATTGAACTGAATACGTTATATTTGGGTAACAAATTGGTCATGTCGGGCAAAATATCAACCGTGTGATTATAGGGCATGCAGTTATATCTTTAACAAGAAAAGAATAACGTAACTCGGTGTGCCCCCAATTCCCCAAAACAGTCTGACTAACACCATTCCACTGAAGGACAACATGCAATTGACATAATAATGTGACCGGATATATTATTATACAGCAAAACCCTGCACTTGTGTATTCATGTTTTATAGAAATTTGCATCTAAGTTCACATAGGCCTATGTGTAAACGATGCGGATACTGTGTGGGTCTGGACGCATGATGGCGTTTTTCTATGCACATCACATTTTCACTTGGCAGTCCAAGGGGGGGGGGGGGGGGGGGGTTTAAACCCCCCCCCCCCCCCCCCGTAGATCCGCCACTGAGTAGTGCATGGATTTGCTATATCCAGTTAGTATCAAGAATCAAACATGCACAAATTAATTTTGATAATCTTTAAGCCTATTATAATGCAGTCATGTTTTTAGTTTAACCCTTTCCCAACAAAATTATTCAGTCTTTTGATAGACCGTACATTACCTTCACAAAAAAAAACAGCAGCTCCTTATCATATAGTCCCTCAGTTTTGTGACAATCTAAAAAACATATTCATGTAATTAATTCCTCCATTACATATATATATTCTTTGCAATGCTCATTATTTTGGTTAATTTTATATCTCGTAATTTCTCTCGTTGCCTACCATATTATTATCTTCAAGCGATTTGGGATAGGGGGTAATGAAAACTTTTGTCTGAATGATCATGCACACACGCACGCATGCAAACACACAAACATGCATACACACACACACATGCACTCACACAAACACACGCAAATACCCACACACACTCACCCACCCACAAGCACAGACACAAACCCACACACACACACACGCACGCACGCATACACAACACAAACACACACGCATACGCACACACACGCACACGTTAACCACGCACACACACAATCAAAAGGTACATGTACTACAAAAAATACACCAATCAAAATTAAGCAACAACAATTTCTTAATTTCTTTGTTTATTCACAAAATATTTGGTACGATTGTCAGTTCTGAATTATTTATGGAAAATATGATTTTCTTGCATGCAAATTACAGAGGTAGAAATTATAATTTATATAACATACAACCATAATAGCCCACACCATTCATTCCTCATAGTGTAAGTATCTAAAGTGTTAATCATCATCTTACATATTGTGAAATCACAATTTCTAATCAAAACTGTACATATTTGGCATATAATGGCACATTTTATGATCAATAGACAATTTGATAATAACAAAGGAATAACATGTTATACTTCTCATTATTTTATTTGCAACTTTAAAATCAATACTGTTAGAAAGTTGTTAGCAAATTGCACATATTAAATTATAACTCTGAATATTGACATGATTGATACAATTTATGATTTTTCTTTATTTCATTATTTTTTCTTTTAACTTTGGCATGTTTTCTGTATCATAGAAGAGTTGAAAATTACAAAATTTAGAGTACAATTCATTATCATGACCAAAACAATAAAACACAATGAAACAACAATTCAAAAATCCCACTTCCAATGTTGAAATTGTGTTAAATTTGACATATCATCGGTTGAGAAAGAGAAGGGCGCTATTAAGCCGCTAAGTCCTTATGCGCGCGCCGAATGTTATTCTGAGATAATCGCGTTATAAATTTGTTTGCCTTTTTAAAAGCCACAATCAACAGCTTTGTCTGATTTGTTAATTTCTTTTTGAAAAGACAGTATGGAGAATTTATACTTTTCTAAAATCTATCCAAAAAATGGAACAAAATATACTAAAGTTTGTTTGTTTAGAGCTAGATGAAATCTTAGCACCCTTATCATTTTAAGCAAGTTGCGTGTAATATGCCACACTTTGCTTAAAATGAGAAGGGCGTTAAGTACTAAAAATCGAGATATCCTGGAGTAGCTGCATAATTTCAAAGATTTAAACATGGTAAAAGATGTATTTTAACATTGTAGACACAATCAAATACAAATCCGAAGAAATCATTATTTTCTTAAACAATTTTAGTGCAGTTCTATTACTTAACGCCCACAGTTCGTATCTTTTCTAAGCAACTGTTTTAAGAATAACGCGCTTTTGCAGATTTTTATAAAAGTGATAAGGGCGCTAAGTATCCGCGCGCACCGGACCAGTTCAAACCGGTTTCGCATATCGAGCAAACATGCGAGCCGCACCTGCCTTGCGCATGCGCTCAGGCACCGAGCGCGCTTAACGCCCTTCTCATTCTCAACGAAATCGCCGAGAGCCGTTAACGCCCTTTTAATTACTGAGACCAGTAATTAAAACGAATTATCATTTGAAAATTTGGTACAAGGTACAGGACATTGGAAGCTACAAGATGGTATACATAACTCAATTTCTGAAATGTCACTAAAAAATTCCACTTAATGCCCTTATCTTTCTCAACCTACGATATGCTGTGGTTATTTTTTGTTTGTTTCTGTGAGATATTGCTCCCTGCCCATTAAAGTGAACAAACTTATCATAGAAGAACATAGGATTATGCATTTACAGGCTAATTGACTTCCAATGCTATATTCTTTGGTCACTAGCTAAAATATAGTACATTGTCATTACATACTTTTAATGTTCTATAAAATATACTACATGCATAGGCGTTGATTTCTTCTTGCCATTGGGGGAACGATCCATCATGTCGACCATCTTCCCTCTGAAAATTTTGGATTTGGGCAGTTATAACCACTCTCAAGATGTGGTTTAGAAAAGACTATCAACTTTCACATAATGAATGAAAGATATATCCCTCCAATCCTGTGATCGATGCCTATGACTAAGTGCACATATTTGTATAATTACTTAAAGGGATCTAGTAACTTTGTTGACATGTGCAAAAAGCGATGAAGGGTTGATGCAATGTATATTGTTGTTATCTCAAATGTCCACAGGGTATTGTGTGAAAATTTCAAGTCAAATGGACATTGCATGGCCAAGTAATGAGCAAAAATGCAAAGTGATATTCACTATTCACTGCACTCACTTTGTACACGGTTTCAAAACTCCGGGGGAGTTTTTCTTATCTGAATACTTCGATCGTACATGTCTTTGTAACGAAAGGGAAATTTGAAAAAACAAAACCGGTCCCATGATTTTATTGTTAATACGAATACAACAAGGTATGAGGGAACCGCTAGAATTAAAATCTTATTTTGTGGATTTGGACAATGTTACTAAGTCCCTTTAATTATAATTTATCATATAATTACACGTATATATATTATTATTATTTTTTTTATTACAAATTATCAATTCAAAGCAATACAATTGGCAAATAGAACTCTAGACTTTAAAAGATGAGTACAAAAGTCATTGAAATAGTCTCTGCAGATAAAACCACACAAATAGGTGGTAATTGGATATGAATCACAACCTGTCAAAAGTCAAAAGACATTTCAAAAGTCAAACTAAGGGCATTTAAAGGGCAATGCAACTCAAGAATAGAGTTTATCCTACTTGATATATCGTAATATGCCTTTTTATTATATATAACATAACTCCGACTCAGATTTCTGCTTTGGGAGAAATATGTGAAAAATCTATCGGGCTTACCACTATTTATGCGAACACTGGAGGCCGCCATTATTAGGTGTGTGCAGACTTATGGTCAGTGATATGCACTAATGCATTTCAATAGGACCTATTGTTACCATTGTCTGAATACTTGTAGCTGCTTTGACGAGTCTGTAAATCGGTGAAAAGCTTTTTGTTCGTCCCGTAGCGCACTCGTCATAGTTTGCAAAGCATGTCGGGCAATTACAAGAACATGGCCGCTCCCATACCTTTTGCCGCCGTAAGAATTAGTAAAATGTGGGTATGTTCACGTAAGGATTTCATGGGATCCAGGAGGCCAAAATTGCCAAGTTATGTATCAAATAAAATGTCTGTTCACCCTCTAAACGATAATAATAGCCGAAAGCCATAGTTTCATTGCCCTTTAAACAACAAAAAATAACTTCTTAATAAGAATTAACACTTATTTACATATATATCTAGAATGGATTATATGCAAAATTGATTTCAAAAGTCAAACTAATGGCATTTTTAATTTAAAAAATTAACTTCTCATTAAGAACTAATACTCAAGTGTGTATATGTTTGATTGATTATATGCAAAATTGATTTCAAAAGTCAAATTAATGGCATTTTTTGTAAAAAAAATAACTTCTCATTAAGAACTTATACTCATGTGAATATGTTTGATTAAATATGCAAAATTTATTTCAAAAGTCAAATTAATGGCATTTTTTGTAAAAAAAACACAACTTCTCATTAAGAACTAATACTCAAGTTGAGTATCAGTTATAGATTACAGTCAAACCTGCTCTAGTATCAACCTGTATATAAAGACCACCTGTCTTTGAGGACCTCATTCTTGACTCCCTTCAAAGCAGTCTGCATGTAATTGGAGCTGTCTGTAGAGACCACATTTTCTGTCTATAGACAGGTTTGACTGTATAATATACAAAATTGATTCAGTTTGTCTTCTTTGGTCTTGAAGGTATGATCATCTTCTCCAGGTTTCCAAGAGGGAACTCGATGAAGAGCGCCATGACAACAGCAGCTGCGTAGGACAGGATGAACATGCCTGTGAACTCAAAGGACTGAGATCAAAAGAGAAATAGATAGGTATTGTATTTTAAACATAAGGAAACTGACCAGAAGTGTATAATATAAATGAAAATGGAAGAGGAAATGCAGTCTCGTGCTCCGGAGGTCTTGGAATCGAATCCCAGAGAAACCCTATTTTCTTTGCTCATATTTAGCTTAGAAATAGATATAGATAGACAGATAGATATATTAAAGGAACTAAAGAATACAATGTATTTTGGCACTTATTCCATAGTTGATGACTTCTAAACTAGGTCTGCAGAAAAAAACTCCACGAAAATAAACACAGTAGTGATTTTAGGCTAATTTTCTGATGCCAAATCTCACTTAGCAGCCAGTTTACATTTAGGGTCCAACTAGAGAATCTAGAGAGGGGTCGTGTACAGAAACTATGGGGCGAAGTTCTTCAGATGACGTCACACCAATAGAGGGAAGCATAATCGATCTTGGCGATTTAAAAGGGGCGTTCCCAGGACAATTAGATATTTACTAATTACTCCAAAATTGACTGATTTCATTGGAAATGACTGCCAAATTCTTTTATTTGAGGAAAAATTACATATAGAGAGCCTAATTGTAAAAATTAGGCCATCTAGACGCTGTAGTTCCTTTAAGCAAATAACCATCGACTGGGAGGGTGATGGCAAAACTATACGTGCCGAGGTGATCTGTGAAGGTACTAATCATGTGGTCATGTAAACAGGAAGGAAAAGAAATTAAATATATATTTTCTTCCCCCACAAGCACCCATTTGGCAAAGGTAAGACAAAGACAAATAATAGATAGAGAGATTAGACTGATGTAGTTGTTCTTCATTCAAATAAAGACCCAATTATCAAACAGGTAATGTTCACTGTGTAAACATAAATAAATAGAAATTAAATATATACTTCTTCAGGGACAAGCCCCAATTGTGAAATCTGAAAGGTCATCCAAAGCAACACCCCCAACTGTCCACAGACTGGGAGACATAAAGGAACCGAAATTCTAAATGATTTTCTTCCTGGACAATTTTCCCCCAAAGTGTAAAAGGTCAAAGGTCAATGGTCAAATGTCAAAGTTCATTGCTTTACTAAGAGATAGAAAGAGTAGAATTAGTTGTCCTTCATCCAAAGAAAGACCCAATTATCAAACAGCTTAATAATGTATTTCACTGTGTGAACAAAATAAATAGAAATTAAATTTATTGTTCTTCAAGGACAAGCCCAATTTTTGAAAGGTCAAAGGTCAAAGGTATTTTGCCTTACTAAAAGTTAGCGAGAGTAGAAGTAGTTGTTCTTCGTCCAAAGAAAGACCCTAAATGTCCACAGACTGGGAGATAGAAAGGAGCAGAAATTATAAATGCTTTTCTTCCTGGACAAGAGCCCAATTTGTCAAAGTTCAATTAAGGTCAAAGGTCATTGCCTTACCATGAGATAGAGGGAGTAGAAGTAGTTGTTCTTCATGTTGTAGAAGTATCCAAAGAGTATGATGGGATGGAGGAGATAGGCACCATATGTCACACGGCTGAGGGGCGTCCACAACTTCCAGCTCAGAAATTCATTCACCCAGCCTGGAAAAATGGGAATGAGTATTATAATGAAATTTAGGTATGGAGGAAAACAGTTATAATAACAACTATACAGGGTGGCCCACAAATAACGGAACGGGGTACTTGCCATACTAAAGACTCATGATGCCCGCCATACTGCATCGAGTAACGATCAACCGTGCGCCATTGTGAGTGTGCGTTCAGCTGTGTATAGAGAAGAAGGGGTACTAACAATGGTGCACGCATTGAACGTTACTAGTTGCTATGACGGGCATCATGTGTCTTCATTATAGCAAGCACCCCATTCCGTTATTTGTGGGCCACCCTGTATACAATGAAATGAATAATATCACTCATAAGTCATAACTGCAGAAAAATAATTATAAACAGTAAATAATTATAACACTATAATATATTGCTGTGATGTGATATGTCTGCCGAGTGATATGTGAGAAAATTACAAAATAAATGAATGTCATAAGGCCAATTAGTAATGAGCGAGATTTAAAAGTGTTACTGTATTTGATTATTCAATGCCATGAGTTTGTTTGTACACAGCTGAAATGATCTCCAGGATTTGTTCAAACTCAGTTGAAGTTTGATCCAGTCCGGTGCTTTGCATTTTCATGCCCTGTCTTAATTCAAACAACAGAAATAAGCTAGACAAGCACACTTATCATGCTCAGCTACATTTATTGGTGGGCATAGAATTAACCAGGGCCCATATTCATAAAAACCTCGCTAGCTTAGTTTCAAGTGAAGTATATTTTGGATGACGTCGTAAAGAATTAAACATGACCTTTTAGTTGTTCACAAGGGTCAATTTAGTGGGTACCTTGGGCTTACCCAGCTAACCCTAGTTGGGGACTAGAAAACTATTTGTTGCTCACTAAGCTAAATCATTTGAAATACACTGAGCATGGAACTAAGCTAGCGGGGTTTTATGAATACCGGCCCTGTTCCCTAATAGATTTGACAATCCTCATAGACTTTGTACTCAGCCCACCAGGTTCTCGTAAGTACTGGGTTAAGTTTTGGACCGATTCCTCACCTCCATAGCCGTATCTGCATGCAAACACCACCCAAGACAAACTCACTGCCCAGCCGATCTTGGACAGAGAAAGGTAGGCTGCACTAGCAGCCGTACTTAGCGGGTTGCCATGGTAACCACCATAGAGACCATACACAATCGCCATGGCAATGGCTGTTGCTACGGCCCAGCCTCCAGCAACTGTGGACTGTCAGATTGGGGAAACATATATCAAATTAGAAATTAGTTCATGTTTCGAATAAAAAAGATATTTCAGAAAAGGGGGAAACAACTGCATAATATACATGTATAATATGATATGTTAGCAAATAATGAGTACAGACCCTCAAACTTTACTTGAAATGTACTCCTGCACATGTAAATGTATTATAGTATTTAGGTGGTCTGAATGGGAAACCAGATTGTCAAACTGACAGGCCTCATTCACAAACACTGTTTTGATAAATAAAAGGAATACAACTTTAGGTTAATTCCCAACTGAGTTTTGCAACTCCAATTTAGTAAATACAGGCACCACCAGTTTCCCATAGGCAATGTGTCAAGATAATCCGTTTTTACTTACAGGGTGAAGTTTGAATGTGGTCTTCTTGTTGACATGTAGGAAGTAGCCCATCGCCATGCCGATTAGGTAGGGGGAGATGCGGCAGTAAGGTTTGAAGTAGATGATGTCAGTAAAGGAATTGCCATTTGTATCTTCAATTAAATTACTGGATAGTGGGAAGAATTATTTTGGAAACAAAGATCGATGCTATTCCGATATATTTGACCCATTCCCTTTGAGATTCTGAAATCCCCATTGACTTTGTACATAGCCCACCCGGTGCCTGTAAGCAACAGGTTAATACAGATCGAGTCCACAAGTTTCACACGGGCAGTGTTTCAAGATGAATTGTTTGTACTTACAGGGTGGAGTTTGAATGTGGTCTTCTTGTTGACATGCAGGAAGTACCCCATCGCCATGCCGATGAGGTAGGGGGAGATGCGGCAGTAAGGTTTTAAGTAGATGATGTTACCAAAGGCACCCCCATTCGCATCTCCTAATATATTACTGGATAGTGGGAAGAATTATTGGGAAACAAAGATCAATGTTCTTGAAGCTAGTTGATTAAGTACACTCAAACTATGATTATTTTACAAGTGAAAGGATTTAGATGATGATCTCACCCCATCACAATTATTATCTCCATAATTGTCATCTCCTCCATGATGATGATGATGATGATGATGATGATGATGATGATGATGATGATGATGATGATGATGATGATGATGATGATGATGATGATGATGATGATGATGATGATGATGATGATGATGATGATGATAATCATCATCATCATCATCCTCATCATCACCATAAACATCATGATCATCATCACTTTCAGAAGCATCATCATCATCATCATCACCATCATCCTCATGATTATTCTACAATATTAACCCGCTGCTTACGAGAACTGGGTTGGCTATGTACAAAGTCTATGGGGATTTCAGAATCTCAAAGGACACGGGTTAACAGAAAAGGGAATTGAAAGAAAGAATAAGACACTTACAGAGTCGCACTCAAGTCATTCATCACCATCAGGATGGCGGTGGTGATGGCACTGGCTACGGTCATTCCGGCCAAAGTAAGAAGTCCAAACTTGGGCACCCTTTCGGTAGTGAGCAAATACATGAAGAAAATAAATAAATAAAGAGATTAACAATATGCAATAGATGAGAGGTTAATTTTGTAACAAAAATATTTTTTTGTTGTTAAAGTGATCGGTTTTGTAATTTGAACCAAATTCATTATCAGATGGTGGAAGTACAAGTGAACTCAGTCCATTTTCAAACACACACTATCAAAATTTAATTGTATCTTGAAGTTTGTGTAAACCTATTTAGGACTTGTTTCATATTGATGTTAAATGCACTCTCCATAGGCCTTAGCCTGAGTATTTTGGGGATGAGTTATGGGCCCTGTAAGATGAAGATTTACAGTTCATCCTTCAATCAATTGTTTGATTGAACAATTCATCAAGTTATTGTAATTCATAATGCATATTGATTGATTTTTAAATCAATATTGATCAAATCTTTATGTTACAGGAATAATATAATTACAGTAAAGATTACAAGTTAAAAAGATTGAACATGGTCATCTCACCTGTATAGAAGTATGAGGATGAAGGGACTGATGAGGAAGAACTGCATATCATTAGCCAGATACCACACCCAGCCTATACACTGCAGAGAAGAAAGAAGCAATGTTACAAGAGGCAATGACATGCAGTGAAAGAAAATAATGGGGGCTCTATCTGGGAGATTTAGCTCCCAAACTGCCATAAAGAGCCCCTGGAAATCATTAAAAAGCCCATAAAAGCACTCCTGTACACACTGGCGTAAATCTGTTCAGAAAGCACAATGCATTGGGGGGTCGAGCAATTGTTCACAAACCGTGTGTGAACAATTGCTCGACCCCCCAATGCATTGTGTTTTCCGGACAGATTTACGCCGGTGCCTGTACACTTTTATTCCATGGAGACTTTCATATCCCAACCCATCAATATTCATACATATGCTTATAACGTAAGAGAATTTGGAAAAACGCAAACCTGTTCCATGCTTCTCAAAGTAATGAGGTATGTAAGAACCGCTAGGGATCGATAGGTTTTGTGCATTTCCACATTGTTACTAGATCCCTTTAAAGGTGCTATTATGCCGTATTATATGTAAGTTTCGAGGGGGGTATAGAATTCATCAAAATGTATGCTTACCTCTGGGTGGTAAAAGTTGTTGATGTAGAGGATGTTAGTCCACCAGTATTTTGAGCAAGGGTCCACAGCGGTCGCGAGATGCCAGACAGGTCCATTCCCCATGTGAGGCCTTATGAACAACCATATTAGAGTGGTCATGCCTAGCGCTGGAGTTAGCCTGCAATCAAGGCAACAGTCCCACAAAGTCAAATATTACTAAGTTATGGGTTCATGCAGGGTCTGCAGAAGTAGACTGATTATATTGTGTAGGGGTGCATGGTTTAATAACTGCAAATCCATGAAGGTTCTTTTGCAGTAGTCAGGATTATAGAGCTTGAATACAAATATGTTTAGAGGCACATACATTGCACATGTATCTCTATGCTTGCTAGTAGAAAAATACAAATAAAGAAGTCTTCTAATGCGCCAATTTCACCTTTTTCAAGGTGCTCAGGGCGCAGTTAACTCATCTTTACACACAAAAAGAGAAGGGAAAACAAAAAACATGAACATTTGAACACAAGTATGAACAACTTTGATACATAAACATATATAAAAACACAAAATTAAACTACTGGATAGTACTGAAATGCAACTTGGAAAAGGTAAGTTTTCAGACTAATCTTGAAAGATTCTAAGGACGTAGAATGGATTACTAGAAACACTGATTTATACATTTAGTATCAACATACTAATTGAGGGTGTTGGTTCCCTTACAGGGGACCATCATGCAATGAACAACATAAGCCTAATATGTTTTGTTACCGTTGTCTGATAAATTGATGTCTAATTCTTTGCAAAGGTATGTTGTGTAATTCATAAAGAAATACAATTAATCACTAACACTTACAGAACCAGAAGGGCCTCGTGGTTCCGTATGCACCAAACATCTTTGAGTTTGCCACGCATACACGCATATACATTTGGGAACAATAGAACCACAGAAAATGCATACATCCTTGACAATAGATAGTCTTTTTTCTGCAACCCATGAACACAGTTACTTTCGTATGGTGATGAGTTTTTCCCAATTATATAATTTAAATAGAAACCTATTTTTTCTGAACTTGTTGGTGGAATGTTCTACTAGAACTATTATTACCTTTCATTTGGAAGCATATAATTTAAGGGTATTGGTAAATTCCCTTGAGCTTTAGACATACCTCCAGTAGCGATGGAAGTAGAACCAGAGCCAAGGGATGGAGCCTCCTGTCTTCTGCATCTTACCTAGCGCCATGTAGGCTACTAGCAGACCACTGCAGCAAGGAGAAAGGATACAATTTGTTAAGAATCGGCATCCAAACATCGGACTCAAACACAGGCAACGACATCTTTCACCCAAACTACCTCTCATAATACGGAAAACCAACCAGAAATCAGAGACAGTGGAGACGAGATGTTAAGTGTACAAGCATGTATTCAAGTCTAAAACGCACATCGCGTATAACAAACACTAGTCTTTATCAAGACTAAAAAAGAAAAAGACTAGCCTTCATTCAGGCTTTCATCACATCAAACATAGATAATTCATTATGATACCAAAAAAGAAGAAACTAACTGCAAGTGTATGTCTATAATGACGAGGTTAATGATGTAAAGCGCTGAGAGGTGATTATCAATCATAATAGGCGCTATATGAATCAAAGGCATTATTATTATTAATATTTTTATTATCATTATCATTATTACCTGAGATAGAAGAAGGAGTCAACTGATACATATCCATTGCCGACTGCCTGGAACCCAAAGGTACCCATCACGTTTAAACCATAGAGAAGGTTTCCTGCAATGGAGATGGACATGATAGAATAAGCATGCAAGATGGATGAAAGACTTCCAATAAAATAATAATAATAATACTGTTGTTGTATTTAAAACAGGCATATTAGAAATTTAAAGCAAAAGAAAGCTTCAGGATGCTACAGTATATTGCGTAGTAACTGTAACAATACATTTATTTTTCATTTGCAGTGGCTCTTGAGATGCCATATTGTTGACAAGTGCAAAAAGTGATGAGTGATTAATAAAATGTATATTGGTGTGAGATGATATATGTCCACAAAATAATGTGTGAAATTTAACGTTAATTGGACATTTTTGGGCTGAGAATATGAACCAAACCAAACCAAACAAATTGAACAAAATCAGTTTCCTCACCAACGATCCCAGTTGTGAGTTGGAACAAGGCCGAATGACCCAGAATGACCCAGCTCATGCTGATGACTCGTATGCCATTCAAACAGTCAATACCGCCCTCGCTTGCCTGCACACTGAGCAGTTTGGTTATGTTACGGTTGACGGCAAAGCACAGCAGGAATCTCTGCCAGGCACTGTTGCATGCTGGGATAGAATGTGGGAGAGCAAAAACCCAACAACAATTATTGCGCTGGAATATTGAATGTACAATGTCATGTACATGTAGTTACAAAAAGAAAATGATTCTTCACCATTTGAACAAATATAGACTTAGTTCTTACTGTATAATTCCACGTTTTCTTATATTTGTTGCTTTTTTACTATAATTCCAATTCTTTCAGCCTACCTATCAACTCCTTACACTTTTTAACTGTTGATTATATTTGTATGTTATTGCTCTGTTTGTTTGTTTGTTTTTAATTTTGTGTTCTGTAAATGTGATGTTTTATAGTTTAAAATAAACTAAACTGCACTGAAATTCTTATTGTTTTCTTTCAGAAAGGGGCGTGGTCATGCAGAGAAACACTGTAGTTAACATTGACCTAAGCTTTCAGTATAGATTGCAGAATCATATCCAAAGGCAAATTAAAGTAAAGTTCTTCTTTTCCGGAGATGTTCTCGGATTCGGGCAACTAAGATGCCAAGAAAGGGAAAATGTTTGCAGTGGGAGAAATCAACTCTTTTCCCCTTGCAGCTCGTTCAGAAATGAAAAATAAGACTTGACAAATTTTGCTGGCCCAGACACCAGAATTGAGCGGTCCCAAGTAAAGAAAAATGTAAAAGGTCTGTTTATTCCAGCTGGCCTAATGGGCCTAACTCTAGCCCTGAATTTAGCTCTTTTGAGCTCCTTCAGCAGTATTGTTTTTCAATGAAATGTTTAGTTAATGTCAGTATGGAGAATAATTGTAAAGTAACTCAACAAACCTGATTGAACGTGTCTCTCTCTGCTTTCCGTGACATCCGATACCAATGGCTCCCCCTCCCCATCGTTGCTGCTCCTGTTTGGGGTGGTATTGACATTGAGCTCTGGGGTCCCTTCAGTGGCCGGCTTGTAGTTGATGGAGCGAAAGGTCACATCGAGGAAGGCACCCAGTACCATGAACACTCCAAGTATGGCAATAATCAGCCTGATACATAGAAAAAAATAAGTTAATAAATCATAATAAATCATAAATCATAAATGAGTTCAAAGGAACCTAGAAATCTTTTTTTTGGATCAAATCAGTATTCAGCTGTTGGGTTACTTGAGGGGACGTCGTGTAGTTGATGGAGGGGACATCGTGTAGTTGATGGAGCGAAATGTCACATCGAGGAAGGCACCAAGTAACATGAAGACTCCAAGTGTAGCAATAATCAGCCTAAATGAGAGACAAACATTAATAAATCAAAAATGAGTTCATAGGAACCTAGACAAAATCAGCTGGGGTTACTTGAGGGGCCACTTGTAGTTGATGGAGCGAAAAGTCACATCAAGAAAGGCCCGAAGTAACATGAAGACTCCAAATGTGGCAATAATCAGCCTGAAATAGAGACAAAAATATGATAAAGATACATGAAACCTAGAAACATTTTACCTATCAAGAACACTTGTTTTATACCCAAAACAATAGAGACATAAGTACATTTCTGCTCCCAAATATTGATTCTATTGTTAACAAGGTTTGACTGAGAATCATGAAGTGTTCAACTTTATACTTACACTGTTAATAAGAATCCTGTGTCATATGGAGCAGTGGGCTGCTTAGCACATGCGACCGCAGAGGCATTCACTGCACTGATGTCAATGGGCGACTCTGGAGCAATGGCTAGAACAAGGAGAGAACAAACATTTGATAATCAGTGGTAAAAGCAAACCATTTCACAATATAGAAACTATACAGGGTGGCTCCAAAAAAACGTAACGGGGCACTTCCCAAAATAACGTAACAAAATGATTATGTCAATCGGATACAAGAACAGTCATTTTGGTTGTGTAGTTTTTGATTTAGGGCGCTGGGAGTGACACCATGTCAGGTTCCCATTTACAGTAAGAACATTAATCCATTCATTTAACAGCAAGAGGTCAATTCACTGCTCTGTCAATATCTTTGAATTAATTTACAATAATTAATATAATAATTAATACATACAATACTTTTTTATAAAATGATGCAAACAATGTATTATTACAGTAATTATGAAAATTCTTACCATCCAAAATGAGTTCCAGAGAGGACAGAATGTCTGAATCAGAACAGGACACTGGCACACAGAGTCCCCAACTAAGCTGGATTACCTAAAACAAGAATATAATCAACCAAATTTAAACAGACATAATATTGGAAACATAAAGATTTGTTTCTTCTTCTAAACATGCACCTAGTGTTGTGTTATAAGCAAAAGTGTCACCCTAACATACGTTCCTCAGAATCACACCCTATAAGGAAGGCTACAGAGTAGTGATAATAGCTAAGAGTATAGTGTTATTTTATTACACCCTTGACCCCCTTAAGGACAAAACGTACCCCAAGCGTTTAAAGCTATATCATCATGACCATCATCCCCATCCATGTCATCATTACCAACACCGCCACCACCACCATCATCATCATCATCATCATCATCATCATCACCACCATCATCATCATCATCATCACCACCATCATCATCAACCCACCACCACCATCTTCTTCATCATCATCATCATCATCACCACCATCATTACCATCACCATCAACATCATCACCACCATCACCATCAATCATGACCACCACCACCACCACCACCATCACCATCATCATCAACATCACCATCACCACCATCACCATCAATATCATCATCATCAGCATCACCATCATCATCACAATCACCATCATTACCATCACCATCACCATCACCATCATCATCACCATCACCATCATCATCATCACCACCACCACCATCACCGTCATCATAATTACCATCATTACCATCATCACCCTCACCATCATCATCATCATCATCACCATCATCATTACTACCAACATTCAATGAAGTATGTCAGTACTGGAATCATAATTTCCCTGTCATTATTATATAGCTTCTTTTTTCTGACACTCACTTGAGTATGGATGTCAGATGAGTTGACCGGCACTGAGAGATATGACATGCAGTACTTGAAGTCTGTGATGTTGGTGCACTCATCATAATGGCCGACCCAGGCAAGGTTGCCTGCTAAGAGTCCTGACTGAGGCTTTCCTATGGCATCAAGCACTATATAGCCAGGGTGATGTGAAAGTAAACAGAGTATTTTAGTACAGATGATAATATTGCAGATTCAGATTGATTTTGAAGCCAACCCATGATCTAGGCAAGGTTCCCCCATTAACCCGTTCAGGACGGATTGATTTTGGTATAACATGTATTCTCCATAGACCCATGGAGCCTGAATATTTTCGGGACAAGTCCTGAATGGGTTAATTTTTGCATGTATAGGGCTATATATTATATAGGCCTACTTTTCAATGTCATCAAGAATTAGGGCAATATATCACTTGGCTAGGTTTCCTGCTAGAAATCCGGACTAAAAAAAACAACAACAGAAGAAGTTCTGATGTACGTGTACGTGTACGGGTACAAAGACAATTCAGTGGTGCTAATTTCTCTTCACCCATACTTTTTTTTTGCTATTTTCTCTTCACCAATACTATTTTTTTGCTATTTTCTCTTCACCCATACCATTTTTTTTGCTATTTTCTCTTCATCAATACTATTTTTTTGCTATTTTCTCTTCACCAATACTATTTTTTGGCTATTTTCTCTTCACCAATACTTTTTTTTTGCTATTTTCTCTTCACGCATAGTATTTTTTTGCTATTTTCTCTTCACCCATACTATTTTTTTTGCTATTTTCTCTTCATGCAAACTATTTTTTTGCTATTTTTTCTTTATGCATACTATTTGTTTTCTATTTTCTCTTCACCCATACTATTTTTTGGCTATTTTCTCTTCATCAATACTATTTTTTTTGCTATTTTCTATTCACCAATACTATTTTTTGGCTATTTTCTCTTCACCAATACTATTTTTTTTGCTATTTTCTCTTCACCAATACTATTTTTTGCTATTTTCTCTTCACCAATACTATTTTCTTGCTATTTTCTCTTCACCCATACTATTTTTTGCTATTTTCTCTTGATCAATACTATTTTTTTGCTATTTTCTCTTCACCAATACTATTTTTTTTGCTATTTTCTCTTCACCCATACTATTTTTTTGCTATTTTCTCTTCACCCATACTATTTTTTTTGCTATTTTCTCTTCATCAATACTATTTTTTTTGCTATTTTCTCTTCACCAATACTATTTTTGGGCTATTTTCTCTTCACCAATACTATTTTTTTGCTATTTTCTCTTCACCAATACTATTTTTTTGCTATCTTCTCTTCACCCTTCATGCATACTATTTTTTGGCTATTTTCTCTTCATCAATACTATTTTTTGGCTATTTTCTCTTCACCAATACTTTTTTTTGCTATTTTCTCTTCACGCATAGTATTTTTTTCTATTTTCTCTTCACCAAAACTATTTTTTTGCTATTTTCTCTTCACCAATACTATTTTTTTGCTATTTTCTCTTCACGCATACTATTTTTTGGCTATTTTCTCTTCACCAAAACTATTTTTTTGCTATTTTCTCTTCACCCATACCATTTTTTTTGCTATTTTCTCTTCACCAATACTATTTTTTTGCTATTTTCTCTTCACCAATACTATTTTTTTGCTATTTTCTCTTCACCAATACTATTTTTTGCTATTTTCTCTTCACCAATACTATTTTTTTGCTATTTTCTCTTTACCAATACTATTTTTTTGCTATTTTCTCTTCACCAATACTATTTTTTTGCTATTTTCTCTTCACCAATACTATTTTTTTGCTATTTTCTCTTCACCCATACTATTTTTTTGCTATTTTCTCTTCACCCATACTATTTTGTTGCTATTTTCTCTTCACCCATACTATTTTTTTGCTATTTTCTCTTCACCAATACTATTTTTTTGCTATTTTCTCTTCACCAATACTATTTCTTTGCTATTTTCTCTTCACCAATACTATTTCTTTGCTATTTTCTCTTCACCAATACTATTTTCTTGCTATTTTCTCTTCATGCATACTATTTTTTTGCTATTTTCTCATCACCCATACTATTTTTTTTGCTATTTTCTCATCACCCATACTATTTTTTTGCTATTTTCTCTTCACCCATACTATATTTTTTGCTATTTTCCCTTTACACATACTATTTTTTTGCTATTTTCTCTTCATGCATACTATTTTTTTCTATTTTCTCTTCATGCATACTATTTTGTTGCTATTTTCTCTTCGCGCATACTATTTTTTTGCTATTTTTCTCTTCACCAATACTATTTTTTTGCTATTTTCTCTTCACCAATACTATTTTTTGCTATTTTCTCTTCACCCATACTATTATTTTGCTATTTTCTCTTCACCAATACTATTATTTTGTTATTTTCTCTTCACCAATACTATTTTTTTGCTATTTTCTCTTCATGCATACTATTTTTTTGCTATTTTCTCTTCATGCATACTATTTTTTTGCTATTTTCTCTTCACTCAAGACTATTTTTTTTGCTATTTTCTCTTCACCCATACTATTTTTTTGCTATTTTCTCTTCACGCATACTATTTTTTTGCTATTTTCTCTTCACCAATACTATTTTTTTGCTATTTTCTCTTCACCAATACTATTTTTTGCTATTTTCTCTTCACCCATAATATTATTTTGCTATTTTCTCTTCACCAATACTATTATTTTGTTATTTTCTCTTCACTAATACTATTTTTTTGCTATTTTCTCTTCATGCATACTATTTTTTTGCTATTTTCTCTTCATGCATACTATTTTGTTGCTATTTTCTCTTCACTCAAGACTATTTTTTTTGCTATTTTCTCTTCACCCATACTATTTTTTTGCTATTTTCTCTTCACGCATACTATTTTTTTGCTATTTTCTCTTCACCAATACTATTTTTTTTGCTATTTTCTCTTCACCCATACTTTTTTTTGGCTATTTTCTCTTCACACATACTATTTTTTTTGTTGCTAGTTCCCTTTACGCATACTATTTTTTTGCTATTTTCTCTTCATGCATACTATTTTTTTGCTATTTTCTCTTCACGCATTCTATTTTTTTGCTATTTTCTCTTCACACATACTATTTTCTCTTCACCCATACTATTTTTTCGCTATTTTATCTTCATGCATACTATTTTTATGCTATTTTTTCATTATGCATACTATTTTTTTGCTATTTTCTCTTCACCAATACTATTTTTTGCTATTTTCTCTTCACCAATACTATTTTTTTTGCTATTTTCTCTTTACCAATACTATTTTTTTGCTATTTTCTCTTCACCAATACTATTTTTTTGCTATTTTCTCTTCACCAATACTATTTTTTTGCTATTTTCTCTTCACCCATACTATTTTTTTGCTATTTTCTCTTCACCCATACTATTTTTTTGCTATTTTCTCTTCACCCATACTATTTTTTTGCTATTTTCTCTTCACCAATACTATTTTTTTGCTATTTTCTCTTCACCAATACTATTTCTTTGCTATTTTCTCATCACCCATACTATTTTTTTGCTATTTTCTCTTCACCAATACTATTTTCTTGCTATTTTCTCTTCATGCATACTATTTTTTTGCTATTTTCTCATCACCCATACTATTTTTTTTGCTATTTTCTCATCACCCATACTATTTTTTTGCTATTTTCTCTTCACCCATACTATATTTTTTGCTATTTTCCCTTTACACATACTATTTTTTTGCTATTTTCTCTTCATGCATACTATTTTTTTCTATTTTCTCTTCATGCATACTATTTTGTTGCTATTTTCTCTTCACGCATACTATTTTTTTGCTATTTTTCTCTTCACCAATACTATTTTTTTGCTATTTTCTCTTCACCAATACTATTTTTTGCTATTTTCTCTTCACCCATACTATTATTTTGCTATTTTCTCTTCACCAATACTATTATTTTGTTATTTTCTCTTCACCAATACTATTTTTTTGCTATTTTCTCTTCATGCATACTATTTTTTTGCTATTTTCTCTTCATGCATACTATTTTGTTGCTATTTTCTCTTCACCCATACTATTTTTTTGCTATTTTCTCTTCACTCAAGACTATTTTTTTTGCTATTTTCTCTTCACCCATACTATTTTTTTGCTATTTTCTCTTCACGCATACTATTTTTTTGCTATTTTCTCTTCACCAATACTATTTTTTTGCTATTTTCTCTTCACCAATACTATTTTTTGCTATTTTCTCTTCACCCATACTATTATTTTGCTATTTTCTCTTCACCAATACTATTATTTTGTTATTTTCTCTTCACCAATACTATTTTTTTGCTATTTTCTCTTCATGCATACTATTTTGTTGCTATTTTCTCTTCACTCAAGACTATTTTTTTTGCTATTTTCTTTTCACCCATACTATTTTTTTGCTATTTTCTCTTCACGCATACTATTTTTTTGCTATTTTCTCTTCACCAATACTATTTTTTTTGCTATTTTCTCTTCACCCATACTTTTTTTTTGCTATTTTCTCTTCACACATACTATTTTTTTTGTTGCTAGTTCCCTTTACGCATACTATTTTTTTGCTATTTTCTCTTCATGCATACTATTTTTTTGCTATTTTCTCTTCACGCATTCTATTTTTTTGCTATTTTCTCTTCACGCATACTATTTTCTCTTCACCCATACTATTTTTTCGCTATTTTATCTTCATGCATACTATTTTTATGCTATTTTTTCATTATGCATACTATTTTTTTGCTATTTTCTCTTCACGCATACTATTTTTTTGCTATTTTCTCTTCATGCATACTATTTTTTTGCTATTTTCTCTTCACCCATACTATTTTTTTGCTATTTTCTCTTCACCAATACTATTTTTTTGCTATTTTCTCTTCACCCATACTATTTTTTTGCTATTTTCTCTTCACCCATACTATTTTTTTGCTCTTTTCTCTTCACCCATACTATTTTTTGTTATATCCTACATGAATGAAATCCTGTTCAGTGATTGGTCTACATAGCGTCATGTGACCAAACATAGTAATGCCCATGGAGAAAAATGTGCTATGCGTGACGTCATTCATGGAATAGTAAATGCTATACCATGAATGACGTCATAGACGCCGGGTGATCATATTGAGCCCATAGAGATGCGTGTTATAAAACTCCCCTGCGAACAGAGGTCTTGTTTTAGCTTGCGAAAGATGCTCGACGAGATTTCCCAAAGAGTTATTTAAAAAGAAATACAGAATATTTTCACCCGTGAATATCAATAAGTTCCAAAGAATATTCTAGAGATGCATTTCATGTATAACGTAGTGGTATTCGAATTTAAATATTCCGACAATGGTGCACATTGTGCATCGTTGTCCTTCTGTGGTCGTGACACTAATTCGTCATTCAACAATCAGCGGTGTGCACTGCACTGCACTAGCTGTTTGTGTAATGTACGAATAACTTTTTTCCCCATTCAATAACACGTGTATACAACAAAGCGGGTTAATTATTCACTTTGATGCGCGCGTTTTGCATTTGGGTGCGCATTAGTTGTTAATGCGCGTAACCATGAATGGAAAGATAGCGCAATACGCTAAGGGGGTCAGTGTCACAAACAGAACATAGTCAGTGCAGTGATGGTTCCACGATCAATGGGTTGTTTTCCTTTATATTATACTTAAATTTAATTGAAATCATTCATTTTTGGGATGATTATAATTATGCGAAGGATATAAAACAAATATATCATGCACTATTTCGAGCCACTAGTGAAATTATGGATTCCTCGGTGACAGAAAAAGGACTGATTTTCCTGTCACCTCGGAATCCATAATTTCAGCTAGAGGCTCTCGGTGCATGGTATATTTGTTTACTATTTTCTCTTCACCCATACAATTTGTTTGCTATTTTCTCTTCAACAATGCTATTTTTTGGCTATTTACTCTTCACGAATACTATTTTTCTGCTATTTTCTCTTCACCCATACTATTTTCTCTTCATGCATACTATTTTTTTGCTATTTTTTCTTTATGCATACTATTTTTTTGCTATTTTCTCTTCACGCATACTATTTTTTTGCTATTTTCTCTTCACCAATACTATTTTTTTGCTATTTTATCTTCACCCATACTATTTTTTGCCTATTTTCTCTTCGCGCGTACTATTTTTTTGGCTATTTTCTCTTCACGCATTTTTTCCCAGGTCGAAAAAACAGTTGAAAATTAGTTGCCAAATGGTACCAGTTGATACCAGTTGGCCAACTGGTTTCAATATGGAAATTGGTACACTGGAATAAACTGGAATCAATTGTAATCAACTGGAACAACCAGTAAGAATCCAGTAAGAATCCAGTAAGGCTGACCAGTAAGAAATCCAGTTGAAACCAATATAAAACCATTAAGAAACCAGTAGTGGGATTAACCGGTACATGAAAACCAGTCAAAGTAGTTGGTTTCAACTGGTATTTTGAATTGGTTTCAACTGGTATTTCTATTGGTTTTAACTGGTCTGCTGCATCTATCCATTTATCTTTACTGGGAACAGGGAATGTTAACTGCTACCGCTTGATGCCAGTTAAAACCAGTAAAACCAGTTGAATTTCCAACTGGTTTCAACTGGTTTTAACTGTTTTTTCGACCTGGGAAGCATATGGGCAATTCCACCATAACGGAATTACATTCAGAGACGTTTTTTGCTCATTATTTCATTCCCTGCGCAATATTCTCATGACTTAAGTAAATTTTGATACTTATATAAGTTGTACGGGTAACCAGGCTACAACATGATAGGGAAATGGTTTTATATCTTCCATGTGTTGTTGCACACTAGATCAATATGTGTGACCGTAACGGAATTACCGGAGAATGGAGTTTTTTTTTTGCTACAAGTTTGCGTTGAGTTTCTCTGAAATATAAGACACTTTGAAACTGATTTTATGTATTTTTTGTATCTTGATAATGTCAACTTCATTTTGGAACAAGTACGTGCATAAACAACACAAAGATAAGTTCACAAATTCACTTTTTTGAAAAAAAACCACTGTAACGGAATTACACAAATTTGTAACGGAATTACATCTCTGAAAGTTACAAGGAAAACTCAATTATTTTGCACTCAACTTTTCTTACATGCTAATGCAAACATCAAGGCTATCTAGCACTTGAATATAAACCATAATTTGACATATCTGTAAAGCAATTTTTGAACTTGTTATGTGTAAAATAAATGAAAATATGGCCAAAATACAAATAAGAGTGAAATTTGAAAAAAATATTGCTAAACTCCAGCTTTATTTCGGTTTATTTTCAGCTTTATATTAGTAGGCAAGAAATTAAAAAGGATTGCATCAATTAAATGAAAGAAAAATCCTAGAAACTATGTCCACTAAAGTGTGTAACGGAATTACACAACTTAAGCAGTGGGATCAACTTTTCCACAAATTGGTACATGAACAACAACAAATTCACATTTTAGCTTCAATACTTTTCAAAAATCAATAATTTGACAATAATAACCATATTTGAAGTAAAAAATAGCAACATTTTTGAATTTTTCCTTTACTTCAAGAAAAATGGTTAAATTGTGAAAAAACCCAAAGTAAAAAAAAAAAAAAAGTACCTACATTATATGACATGCTAAAGAACTGCACATCATCAATATCAAGCAACATTTAAACAATTTAAAATCACAAACAGGTCAAATAATTCAACTTTCAATGCTATAAAGCAACGCTCGAAATTAACTTTTTTTGCTGGTGGCCCGATCGGGCAAGTTAAATTGGTATTTATCCAATATTGGTGGCCCGAAACAGAAATTTGGTGGCCCGAAAAAACAAGGAATAACAAAAGAAAACAGTGACCGGTAATCTTAGCTTTTCATAAGAATTAATTAATGAAAATAACATCTAAAATCACCACCCTGATCAAAAATCCGTAAAGGAATATATAAACCCAACATTGAATCAGTAAAAGGTAATTTTGGAGTGATGAAATGTTACAATTTCAGCCCTTTCTCTGTGCGATTTTGTCAACTTACAAGTTCAAATCAAAGTTGAAATTATAGTTTATACACAAAACAACATGCATGGGACTGAACTGGAACTCTCACAAAATTGGCATGAAACATCTACAAAAGTACAAAACTAGATAAAACAAAATCTGTACTACCTTATTATGAGTCCTATATTTGAAGTTCTTTCAAATTATGTGATGCTTTGAAAGATAATAAGGCCTTTCTGGCTTTCTTGCCCAAACGAATTTGCGCAAATTGGACTGAATTGAAGACAAGTCAAAGCATAGTTGCAGAGTTGACTAGACTGTGTGTGGCTATGCGAATTGCTGTATTAAGCTGATGTACATACCGTCCCCATTTATAATACATGGGGCCGGTACAAGCATGTGTGTACACTTCTAGTTCTACTTGTATGCACTAGTATAGTAGACGGGTAAATCAGTTTTTCTCTTTGTTGTTTGTCTCCCCAAGACGTCATAATTTTCATAGGCACCTCCAGAACGAGATGAATTTTTCTGTCTAATCACGCACATTTCTCCAGATTATCGCCGTTAGCAGATTTGCGCTCGCTATTTTGCTGATTTTTTTCCACTGATTTCCTTGGTTTTTTATGCCTGGTTTCGGCGATGTTTGAAATGTCAAATTTTCAGATTTACATTTGGAAATCTTACTGGCCCAATCGGGCCACTAAAATAGAGCAATTATGATTTTTTGGTGGCCCGACAGAGATTTTTGGTGGCCCCGGGCCATCGGGCCTGTGCTAATTTCGAGCGTTGTATAAAGCCTCGTTAACCTCCTGAATATTGGAAATCTGTGTGAATGGAAATGCATTGTGAATGGGCAATTCCACGGTTACAGAATGACATATAAGTGATTTTTAGCTCTGTTTTCTTAATCATATTTAAAATTCCTTTCACTTCCACAGTTTTTACAACTTTAATAACTGGCAGGGGTACTAGAGGTACAAATCTATAACACTGTAGCATCAGGAGACCAAAATACAATCATAACGGAAAGGGGTCTTTTATTCAACACTAACTTTGTAATGATTTTCTGCAAAAGCTACCACCAAAAATTCTTCATTGGTAATAAAAACTTATCATTCAAGTTACAAACTTGAATTTGGTACATCTTTTTCCAGAAATGATCTATTTTAACCTCTGAAATTACCTTAAGACAAACGAATGTCACTGTAACGGAATTACGCCTGTGAAATCCACCCATGAATCCACCCATGAAAATGCAATTTCTTGGTTACATTTTTCTGTGTACAGTCTATAGTAAAGAATTTGTATGCATTGTTAATTTGTATGCATTGTTAAACAATGTATGCATTGTTAAACTCTTACATAAGGACCAGAACAAATCCTGAATTTATGTGTGTGCGTAACAGAATTACAAACAAATCGAGATTTGTTATATAAACTCTTGTTATATTCTAAAATTATTCTTTTAAAAAATTCATCCTAAAGTGATCTTAATTTACTCTCAAATCAATTTAGAATGCGTTTTCATTCATTTCATGAAATACATGTACGGTAAACATGTATGATCCAAATACAAAAAGTTAGCATATATAAAATATAAAAATCGAATTGCAAAAAATGAAAGACACCTTTAGGAATTCCCATTTGAAAATGCAAATACTTTGTACATCTTCTTTGATCTGCATACAGAAGCACACTGAACACTCAATGAATTCTGACTTTATGATAATGAATAAAACATATCTTAGCCTGTATTATGTAGTTTTGAATATCTTGAAGCCTATTCTGTATTTATGTTTGATTCTATATGCTTCAGTTTAATACAAATTTACATAATTAATGGTGAGTTATGAGCCCTTAACTGATCAATGATATTCAAATCTAAATACAAAATTATTAATATTAAATCTCCTTGAAAGTTGAAGGTATGATTTATATCTTAAAATACATCAATGTAAATTAATGTGAGAAAATAAATGTAGAACCAGTGTCATACTAATTACTGGATATTTTTAAATTTTTGTTATTGTTTTCGTTTTTCCCTTTCTAAAGTACAAACATGAATCTGCTGCATCTTCATAATTTCAGTCAAGTGGGTCTTGCTGGAAACTAATTTAATGATAGAACATTATCATCTCTATTATGTTCATGGAGAAATTAGAGAAATTATCTATCGTGTATCAATTTAGTTAAATCACCATTGATGCAATATGAAGCATGTGAGGTAATGAGTCACATAAAGTAACATTGTACAGTACATGTATGTATAATGACTTATTGTCTACAGGGCTACAGTTCATGCTATTTAAAGGGTATTTCTACATTCAGAACAAGAAAAAATGTTATTTTCAGCAATATCATTCAATACCTTACAAACCATGTGCATGTAATTCCGTTACGTAACGGAATTACTAATACTGTTACGCCATTTTTGGAAAAAGTAGTGACATTATTTCAGAAAATTATGTTGGAAGTTCTTAGGACTATAGTGAAGGAAGAGAATTCACAATGACATGACTAAAGAACAAGTAATAAGATATTGAGAAAAACTTAAAACGTTTTATCGTAACGGAATTACGATCAAATGTGCATAGATTTTTAAAATTTCTCAAAAAAATATGCAATGAAGTTACTGCCCATGCTTTACAATTTGTGATTGTTACAACATCGTATGGAAAATATGAGAAAATGAGCAGAAACAGTCATTGAATTAAAAGATTCACTTTATTTTCACAAAATGAAGCTGATTTATGAATAAAAGGTCATAAATTTCTGTTCAATTCAAGCAGAAATATTTGAAAAACCAATCGAGCTATATACAAACGGTTTTCAGTTTCCTAAAATTCAAGTTTTCCTCTATTGATAACAGTTTGATTTAGGGAAGATTGCTCAACTTTGAGATGTGGTGTTTTTGCCTTCTCTCATACGGAATTGCCCATATAGACTTATCAAATTATCATGTATGATGATTGAAAGCTCTTACATTTACAATGTTGATGCATAATTAACAGAGTTAATTGATCAATATATACTACTAAGTCTTTACAACAATAATATAGGCTGCCAAAAAAAAAAAAAATCTTCACAATTATTTGATTCATTATATTTCTCTCACCGCTGATAAAATCTGTTTCCTTGGCAAGCACTGAAGCCAGATCTGCCATGCATTCAGCCGACACAGAACCGGGTAGGTGGGGCTGTAGTTCATTAGATGCCATCATACCACGCACCATATCAGGTGACATCATCCCAACAGTGACTTGCAGACATGTTGAGCTCAGCAGAATGACAACGAGGAGGAAATAAGTACTTCTCGCCATCTTTCTCATGCAGCCTATATGCTTCAATTCACCTGCATAATTTGTTTTAAAGGAAATTTATACAAAATAAAACAAATAATTATGTTACAATTTATATCTTTGCCATGCCATAGATATGAATCAATTTCTAATTGCAACACATTAAAGCTATAGCAGCACGTGAATTGGAATAGGAGGGGGGATGTTATATATCGATCAACATTGTCATTAATATCTATATCAAAGAATGTCATATCATAACTGAGTGTGAGTACTACTGAATTGAATCAGCTAGCTATACGACCGTTGCACCGACTAGACAATATCATTATAAAGAATGGAGATACATGTAAGTGATTTGTCAATCAATAGACTAGTACTTAGTCTAAGTATAGACTCTAGACTAGTCTAGTGTCTTGTGACACTGACAGTATACAAAACTATAATCATTAATCTTTTAATTTGTATTTCATATTCATAACCAATTTCAGAGAACATAACATTGATTGGACTGGTGAATTTTCACACATACATACATTTTGAATCACTTCATTCATATAATCTTATAGAATAACCAGATAGGTTATTTTAAGGAATTAGCACACTAAAACCTAAAATAACCCCCATCTATAGTCGTATAACAAACTAAGAAAATATCTTTTAAAAAGGGTAAAGAGAGGCATAAGTACCTCACAGGTTCAGGTCCTCCTTACTTCATAGCTGGGACTAAGCAAGTGAACTATATATATGTTTGAGTGGAAAAACTATAAGCTCATGGCCAACAGATGGTGCAATACAACAATATTATGCAAACTTGGAAAGGATATGCTAGTCTTGGCAATCTAGACTGTTACAATCTGAGTCTACAAGTATATGGGACAATCGGTATGATATAAGTTTTTAGTATTTTATTATAGACTTGAAAAGCTAAATAGTAACTTTACTGCACATACCCCACCCTGGTCAGAAATAATGGACTCTTATCATTGTTTTTCCTTTGATAAAGATGACTTCTTAACATGTATATACCACCCTATATGAATATTATAATATACAGTATTTATGTTTAGCCACCAATTAACAAAGACAATATCAAACATAAGGGGGAAACCTGTGAAAAATAAACAAATACATGATGTGTCAATATCCCCCAATAGTGTACATGCCCCCCCCCCCCAAAAAAAAATTAAAAAATAAAAAAAATAATAAATAAATAAAATAATAAATATGACCCGGTGGGGGGGGGGGGGGGGGGGGGGGGGGTGGGGCACTCATGTATAATGTAAGACGGGTATGTGCCACTTAAAGGACAATGAAATCCAGACAAATTGTTGCATGCCCTATAAGACACTAAATATAATGACTAGTCTCTGAAAATTTGAGCACAATCGGTCAAGAAATAAGAAAACTATGGCTCTTTGAAAAGAGCCATGTATTTCTTCGAGTGACTCAAATTGGCAACGCACTCTGGCAAAGTTGTGGACAACTCCCCATACATTTTGTACACAAAATTTCAGTTTTGTTCAATTTTCTCAAAATTTATGTTTACCCTTCGTTCGAGTTCAACATATGTTTTGTAGAATGCTTTTATACATAGCATATCATGAGTTGGGGGAATGGGAAAATGTGACTATGAAGAAAACTGTAAACATGGGAACATTTGTGTACAAAACATATGGGGAGCTGTCCACACACTTATCAGAGTGCGTTGCCAATTTGAGTTCCCCATAGGAATAAATGGACATCTTCAAAGAGCCGTAGTTTTCTTGTTTCTTACCCGATTATGCTCTAACTTTCAGAGATTATTCTTCTTAATCTCTTCAAGACTATGAAAGCAACATTTTGCTTGGGTTTCATTGCCCTTTAAAAGACCCCCTTTTTCACACTCACAGCTCTAAAGATACCCGATTTTCAAAACTTTCCGCTCCATAGACCCCCGGAATGACTTGGCTTTGTATTTGAGTAGCGCCAAATCCATTATTCTTCTCCTAGTTCGGCTCCTTAGACCACAATTTGAGCCTTTTTGAGGGTTTCCGTAGGTATTTGGAATCTCCGAGTCTATGTATTTTGTAGTTTTAGTCTGCTCCTTAGACCCCTTAACTCCCCTTTCAGGGATTTTGTAGCTCCAAAGACCCTATATTTTGTGCTTGTAGTTAGCTCTTCAGACCCCCATTTCAGAGTTCAGTGCGGCACACCCCCGTCAAAAAATAATTTGAGTGCCCCCCCCGGGAGTATGACCATGGATAGTACTAGCGGTATGACCAAGCTAACACACTGAAACGATGGCTTCATTATAAACAACGCAATTACAAAAATACTAATAAAACAACATTTCTTTGAAACAAAATTGTGATTCAATAGAAAAGAGCTTTTAATACAAATCATCTATGACTGCCAATTTAAAATGTTCATGAGATGTAAGTTATACAAATATTATTACATCTTTATATAAGCAGCATCATTTATAGAGTTTTAGCAATTTATAGAGTTTTGGCAATTTATATAAAGTTGTATGATTATCAATAAGATACATAGAATATTGCATTCCAAATCCCTAGAATAAAAATATCAAAAATGCATCAATGTGTACATTGAAAACTACAAAATCTTAATATCAATGATTGCTTGGTGAAACATAAAGGGCGAAGCTGATTTAATATTACATGAAACTTTTTAACAAACTACTTCAGCATTATTCACATTTTTAAAATGAGTAATATAATGTATATAATGTATATAATCTTTATATATACATGTGTAAAATAGTAAAATACAAATATTTCAGTGTCTATTTTGTTAAATCAAAACAGCTGCATAAATAAACTCTAAAAGAATGTATGAAGACTTTACCCATAAATTGTCTCTATTCCTCAAATTTGTAATGTTACTTTCTAAATTAATAGAAATGCCAACGTACTACTGTAGTAAACTAAATACTGACATATCAGTAAGAACATTAAACACATCTTACCTTTTGTATACTTCGATTAGAGAGAAGTAAATAAAATTCAACGCTCCAAAGTTTTTCCTTTATCTAAAGTTGATTAGATATAACTCATGTCAGTCAAATCAATTTATACACATGGCCGTCCATACAGTGTTAAGGTTAGAGAGTGCCTCACGACACTTTATTTTATGAAAGAAGTACGGTATATATAATGTTGTTCTTATTAAAAATATACCCTGTGCACTCTCTTTTATTAAAGAAGTACATATGATGTTCTTTTTATAAATATACCCTGCGCTGGTCCTCTATTGCATTATAACATGTATGCACAGTACATCAACCTTTGTACTTTTAAAGGGATTTACTAATGTCTGAATTGGCCAAACTCAATTGCAACAATAGTGCTTCTTTATGCCTGTGTTGTTTTTCTCTTACTGATATAGAAATTTGAATTCAGTTTGGTTGTTTATATTTTCTCTTTGTAATCAAGATATTTATGATGGAAATTGGGATCATTACACAAGCTAATGGCAATGGGTTTAGCAGATAACACTTTTTATTATCTCTCATTACTCGACCATATTACTTACCAGGGAATTTACACAGATCACTGAACCTACCAGAGCCCAGAAATACACAAGTCATGTTATCAACCCTTTGTCAGTATTTGCTTACTGTATATCAACACAGTAAATAGATCTCTCTAATAGCATGCATCAATGTTACTTTATAAATTAATAGAAATGCCAACGTACTACTGTAGTAAACTAAATACTGACATATCAGTAAGAACATTAAACACATCTTACCTTTTGTAAACTTCGATTAGAGAGAAGTAAATACAATTCAACGCTCCAAAGTTTTTCCTTTATCTAAAGTTGATTAGATATAACCCGTGTCAGTCAAGTCAATTTACACATGGCCGTCCATACAGGGTTAGAGAGTGTCTCAGGACACTTTATTTTATGAAAGAAGTATATATAATGTTGTTCTTATTAAAAATATACCCTGTGCACTCTCTTTTATTAAAGAAGTACAATATGATGTTCTTTTTTATAAATATACCCTGCACTGATCCTCTATTGCATTATAACATGTATGATTGCATGCACAATACATCAACCTTTGTACTTTTAATGGGATTTACTAATGTCTGAATTGGCCAAACTCAATTGCAACAATAGTGCTTCTTTTATGCCTGGTTGTTCTTCTCTTACTGATATAGAAACTTGAATTCAGTTTGGTTGTTCATATTTTCTCTTTGTAATAAAGATATTTATGATGGGAATTAGGATCATTATACACAAACTAATGGCAATGGGTTAGCAGATAACACTTTGCATTATCTCTCATTACTCGACCAAATTACTTACCAGGGAATTTACACAGATCACTGAACCTACCAGAGCCTAGAAATACACAAGTCATGTTATCAACCCTTTGTCAGTATTTGCTTACTGTATATCAACACAGTAAATAGATCTCTCTAATAGCATGCATCAATGTTACTTTATAAATTAATAGAAATGCCAACATACTACTGTAGTAAACTAAATACTGACATATCAGTAAGAACATTAAACTCATCTTACCTTTTGTATACTTCGATTAGAGAGAAGTAAATAAAATTCAACGCTCCAAAGTTTTTCCTTTATCTAAAGTTGATTAGATATATTCTCATGTCAGTCAAAATCAATTTATACACATGGCCGTCCATACAGTGTTAAGGTTAGAGAGTGCCTCACGACACTTTATTTTATGAAAGAAGTATATATAATGTTGTTCTTGTTAGAAATATACCCTGCACTGGTCCTCTATTGCATAATAACATGTATGATTGTATGCACAATACATCAACCTTTGTACTTTTAATGGGATTTACTAATGTCTGAATTGGCCAAACTCATTTCCAACAATAGTGCTTCTTTATGCCTGTGTTGTTCTTCTCTTACTGATATAGAAATTTGAATTCAGTTTGGTTGTTTATATTTTCTCTGTGTAATCAAGATATTTATGATGGAAATTGGGATCATTACACAAGCTAATGGCAATGGGTTTAGCAGATAACACTTTTTATTATCTCTCATTACTCAACCATATTACTTACCAGGGAATTTACACAGATCACTGAACCTACCAGAGCCCAGAAATACACAAGTCATGTTATCAACCCTTTGTCAGTATTTGCTAACTGTATATCAACACAGTTAACAGATCTCTCTAATAGCATGCATCCGTGTCTGAAGAGCAAATATCCAAGGTGGACTTTGTACAAATGGTGTGTTGGCTCAACTGCTTGATCAAATCAAATCAAAGCAAACCAAATCAAATTTTCCCTCTGCTTTTAGCCAAAAATGCACTTTCCGGCACCAGTCATTTGTCATGCAGCCATAATTGTTCACATAATTATTGCACTACATCGACTGACTGGGAATTTAAACATAATATCAGTGACTCACATATACTGACTAGAACTTGCATAAATTCACAGAGTTTCTAAGCTAAAGTTTATACACTGTACAATACAACAACAAAAACTATACAATTATTGAAGTAGCGAAGAAATTAAATGACAATAAAATACCTGGCATACAAATTTGTTTTAGTTTTTTTCAATATTGTCCGCGTATAAAAAACATACCCCTAAAGGGGGCCTAAACGTTTCCTCAAGTTGCTTCATGCACTGGTAATGTACAGCTATGCTCTAAAATATATCCTCCTGATTTCATAAATAATAAGTAACAAATAAAATAAAGCCTATCCAATAAAGAGACCACTGTACACAAAATGATATCAGCAAACAGCTAGAACACAAGTTAATAAGTAGATATGTCTAATAAAGGCAATCTATTTCAGAACCACATGGTAAATTTCATCTACAATATGTGACCGGCTATATCAAAACCCGGCACTTGTCGGTAAAAATCAAAATGTAGATTTTCATACCATATTAGAAAGGCCTCTTCACAAGCTTTCATTTATATGATATGATTGATAAGACATGATTGTTTCAATTTTACAATCATAAATCTTTTACACATATTATGTGAACTTAAAACGCCCATTTCTTCAAAACATGAAATACCGACAAGTGCCGGGTTTTGCTATGGCCGGTCACATATAAGAGATTTTTCATACAAAATAAATTGAATCTCAGCAGCTTCCAGTTGGAAATACATGTACCCTTATTTCAATTCAGCCTTTTGAATGCGATTGCGATCTCAATGAGATTACTGACATAATATCACAAGGTAGAACAGTATGATACACATCTATTAGATGAACAAAGTTTCCAGTCAGAAATATCCTTCAGCCTTTTGAATAATATATCTCTAATTTGTATTCAATAAATGAATGCAATCCAATACATCATACATATATTTTTAAATGATGTCTGCAGGCATTTTATCATTTGAAACGGGTATAAACCAGCCTTTTTTTGTCAACTACAGTACTGAGATATTCTGTACAATTCTCTGCTTGAGAAAAGTAAAATAAAATGATTATATTTTTTAATTTTTCAAATATACCAAAATATACATACACAAGCTGTAATGTATCATCATATTTCAACAAAGAAAGCTGTACAAATATACATGAGTATTAGTTGTAATATCATCATTGAGTAAACAAAGTTGTAAAAATGCACATTGTACATGAGTTGTAAAAAAAAAAATGTAAAAATGTTACATAATACAAGTCTTGAGTTGTATTGTCAAAATCAAATATTTCAAGAAAGTTTTAAATATATGTACATTATACACGAGTTGCTATGTAAAGAAAATAAAGAAAGAAAGTTAGATGTCTGTCAGACTTAAGCCTTCCACCTGTGACCTCTTGGCAAGCATTTGTAAAACCACACTAATATTCAATGCCTTAATTCAATGTTTATTTAATATAATTTAATGAACTTTTGACATCAGTTACTGTTTGGACAAGATATCTATTTTTTCTCATCAATATTGAAAGCTTACTATTATGTTAATTAATGAATTTATTTAGTTATACATACCTAATAAATGAATTGCATACATTTGTATTATAATTTGTATAATGAGATTATGTTGAAAGAAAATGAATAAAAATGAATAAAATTAAACCAGATTAGTTCCATTTTAAGTCTGTTTCCAATAATAGGGCTAGCTTGCAACTAGTGACTAATTGTTGCCAACTAGGGTTAACTTCTAAAGTAGGCAATACATATTTACCAAGATAACCATCTTAAGGTAAGAACACTTAATGTTACTTAATACTCAGCCCTATATTCAAAATAGACTTAGATTGTGGTTTTATGAATATGGGCCCAAACAGATAAACAAGACATTCTAATGCTGGTATAAAATGCTGATAGAAACTCAGTTTTTCTTCTTCTGAGTTGAGAAGCCGGATGGAATGATCATCTTCTCCAGGTTGCCCAGAGGGAATTCAATGAAGAGCGCCATGACAACAGCAGCTGCGTACGTCAGCACAAGGAGACCGGCAAACTCAAACGGCTGCAGGGATGAGAGATTTTAAAAAGAGGAAACATTTAAGACACGGAAAATGAGGAACATAATTAGGATTGAAGAAAAAGTGTGATAGATTGCATGGATGGACCGACGGACGGACGGATGGACGGACGGACGGATGAATAGATGGATGGATGGATGGGTGGGTGGGTGGATGGATGGATATTGGATTTGGATGGATGTGTGGATAGATGGATGGATGGATGGATGGATGGATGGATGGATGGATGGATGGATGGATGGATGGATGGATGTGTGGATGGATGGATGGATGGATGGATGGATGGATGGATGGATGGATGGATGGATGGATGGATGGATGAATGGGTATTAGGATAGACGGATGGATAAGGTAAATTGCAACAAATTGGTTGCCCAAACAGTAAGTTATTTCTGTTCAACTATGAGAGGAACCTAATTCCTTACAAGTAAAACGATTCCAGAAGGAAGTTGAAAGATATACAGTATGTTTCAAATTGTCTTACGAGACTAGTTTGATTTCTGTTAAGGCAAGTAAAGATTGACAATTCTTGATTTGACTTGTTTGAATGGACCTGTAGAGAACAAGAATAAAGTGTGGAGGCTTGCTTTAAGATCCCTATCTTGAACTAGGCTAGTTTGCATAACACTGAGCCAGTGTTAAGTATGCGCAAGGATTTTGCAAGATGGCACCACACTTTTAGACTTACCAGAGTGAAGTAAGAGTACAAGTAGGTGTTTCTCTGGTTGTAGAAGAACCCATGGATGACGAACTGGTGGATGAGGTAGGCAGAGTAGGTCAGGCGGCTCAGGGGCATCCAAACATCCCAGCTCAGAAACTCATTGATCCAGCCTAAAGAAGGAAGAGAACACTAAAATCAAGGGATTTGCAAATAGGTATTTGTATTGAGGCATAACTGAAAAGTAACACAATGTAACATGAAACTACATACAAACAAGTCAAGCGAGGGGATAAATCAGGCACAGGATATACAAATGAAGTAAACAAGAACAGAAAGGAGGACTAGCAAAGTTAAGGGGATCTAGTAACTTTGTTGACATGTGCAAAAAGTGATGAATGGTTGATAAAATGTGTTTAAATGTGTTTTAAACCTAGACATTTCAAACACACATATCTTTATAGCGGAAGAGAAATTTGGAAAACTGAAACCAGTTCCATGCTTCTATTGTTAATACGAATCCAATGAAGTATGTGAGAACTGCTAGAGTTCCCGGTAAGTTTTGAGGATTTTGACAATGTTACTAGATCCCTTTAAACGGGTTCCACAGGAGCAGGCTAGAGTGAACAGGAACAAAACGTCTTTATAGAGTAGACAAAAGTAGAGTTCTAACCTCCATAGCCAAATCTGCAGGCGAAGACGACCCACGACAGACAGAAAGCCCAAACCATCCGACATAGCGCCATGTAGGCAGCATTCTCTGCAGTACTCAGGGGGTGACCATGGTAATTGCCATAGAGACCGTACACCACTGCCATGGCAACAGCGGTTGCTATGGCCCAGCCTGCTGCAACTAGGGTCTGTGGCAGAGAAAAAATAATAATGACAACAAAATAAATGTTTGCATTATGTAGTAACTAATGTAAGATAGCATTGTAATAAAAATCCATGCCATACAAAACATGGCCTATTATCACTAGTAGCACTTTTAAAAATATGCATATTGCTACCATATATGCATAAAACCTTTTCTGTTTATACCAAACTTTGGATGTTGTAAGAAACAATATTTATAAACATTACAAGAATCTTATCAAACTTTTACATGAGCATGTTTCCCCAGGGCCCTGTTGCAGAAAGAGATAAAATCGATTGTAAGTTACAATTAATTGTAAGTCAGATCATGCGTTCTAAATGCGCTAATCTTATTGACTTACAATCAATTGTAACGTACAATCGATTGTATCTTTTTCTGCAATGGGGCTATAATGTGTTAATTATATTTAAGTGGTTCATACTTTATTCCAATCAATAGCATTATAAAAGAAATAAAACAAAATAGGAGAAAAGCATGATGAGGCGTGTGCACCCTCAATATCTCAATGAATAATACTAAGAGTAATAAGATTTAATTAAATAGACAAAGAATAAAGAAAGAGTATATAAGTATGTTGTGATGTATTTATATTAACCTACAGTCGACCCTCTGTCATATTAATTATACGTATAATACCCTCTATCCCAAATGTAACCCCAACTTTGATGTAACATGCCCAATGTTGCACCTTCACTTTTGATAAAGAATAAACTGTCACTCCTTGGCCCTGTTGCAGAAAAGGATACAATCGATTGTAAGTAAGAAACAAATCCATGGGCATTTCATCCAATCAGATTTGTGCATTTAGAACACATGATCTGACTTACAATCGATTGTATCTTTTTCTGCAACGGGGCCCCGATCTGAAACTCAACTGAGTCAGATGTGCCTCCTTGTTCCTAGTAAATAATAATAATAATAGACATACAATGTATATAGAGCTCAAATTGCAAAGAGCATCTAAGCACTATTATTATTACCCCGGTCAATGGATACACACTTCTATCGTTCCCGCACACAAAGTCACAATTTCCACTCCCTGGGGAGCATTCCAGCCAGTCGCTCAGGCACACACAGTGCTCAGGACCCACATTCCCATCCCTCCCGGTCCCCATTTATACAACGTAGTAGAGAGCAGCAATAGTGGATTAATTGTCCTGCTGAAGGATAAACGCAACAGACAATACACTGGATTAGAACTTGGGAACATCACATACTGTAATACTATGTAATAGAACAACGAACCAAATGTATCTTGACTGTCTGCTCCCGGTATTGATGGAGAAGGTATCCCATTGCCATGCCAACCAGGTAGGGAGTGATGCGGCAGTAGGGCTTGTTATAGACAGTACTGATGAACGGGTGCTGAGCGTTCGCCTCAAATGTACCCCTTCAAGAAAAACAGGTCAAAACAGAGATGTTATGTAAAGTTTAAGGGAAAATTAGATATTATACAAATAATACACGGTCCAAGATGCATTGAGCAAATGCAACGCACGCAAGGTTTTGTTGAAGCATAAGTCGAGTGCACATCTGCCCATCTGACAAAACTGAGAATGCATTGCATTAACACTGACTGACGGACGATAAGTAAGACCATGTGTTATTTGTTATATTAAACCACTCAACTGCGGAAAATGTTGTGATCACTGGATTATTTCATACATACATGTATTTGTCACAATTGTTAGTCTAGCCTAGCTGAAAACTAGAGTCTGACGTGGGATTTTAAAATTATAGACACTTATCACTCGATCAAGGACCCACTCACTCAGACTTTGACTGCAGCTGCAGTCAGTCAATCATATGCATGTTCGAAATCGCATCAAATGTTCAGTAAAAGTGCACATTTTCGAAGTGCTGTAGTGTTTTTCCATTCCCTGCATTAACAACTGAAGATCAAGTATCATCTTAATACGTAACTGCCAACATTTGTTTGATATGGAACATATATTTACAAAATGAAGCAATTTCCGCCTAATGTTCACTTTTGCGAAATTTATCTGCCGTATAAATAATAACAACTACATGTAAACAAGCATTGTGACATCATTATCCGTGCAGATATCACTTTTGGTTGCGTTCTTTCAGCAGTCGGTTGCACTTCTTTGGCACGATTGTGCAGTTGGTTGAAATGAATGAATGCTCACGTGACCGGATCTCAACAATCACGTTACTGAATCAACCAGTCATTTCATAAAACTTCACAACTTTTCGAAAATATGTGACCAAGTAGTTGCTAAGAAAAAACAAAACCCAAAACCCAAAACAAAAGAAAAGTTGTTTTAGCTATGGTATGAGAAAAGAATGTGACATAATTATTTCTTTACTCTTTAGGAATGCTATGAATGGAGATCTTTCAATTTTGTTTGTATATGCACTTTTCTGAAATTTACTACAAGTTACAATGCCATGCATGGACAATGTGTTTTTAGACATTTTGTGCATGGTACCACCCCATAAAGAACAGGCAATATATTTACATAGTGCCAGGGTAGGTCTGAAATAAGCTGCATTATACATTATATATTTACTCAAGAAGATTCCACAATCTTGAGGGCACTCTACAGGTATTGGCTGATATGTGACCTTACACCACCAAACGACCTTTATGTCGCTGTGGTAGTTTCTCTTTTATTACCTGAAATAAAAACAGTTTGTTTAAAAAATGATATTCAGGATTTGGTATTTCCTGAAAGAGCATATCTTAATCCAACTTCTTGAGTCATGTATGAATATTTTTTGTGGGATAAAAGTGATGGGATTACAGTGCTTAACCGCCCATTTTCCCCCTCATTTTAAAATTGCTTCAGCCATGTTCTACATTTTTGGCACTCATTTGGGTACCGTAAAACTCCGTGTATAAGACGCACTTTTTTTCCGTCGGAAAATTTTCAAAGTGGGGGGTGCGTCTTATACACAGGTACAGCCAAAAAAAAAAAAAAAAAAAAAAAAACATTTTTTTTTTTTTTTGAATTTTTTTTTTGGGACACCCGGTAGTCATGTTTAATGCATATTAAACTGGTCTAGGGCATGACAAGAGCTTGATATAAGGGGGAACATTTATCAAAATATATCTTTTTCCTACATAAATTATAGTGGTTAGCAAAACAAAATGCAAGTTTTTAAGCAGTAACACTGCTACTAATTGAATATTCAGATATTCATGAGTAGCAGCACTCATTTAATATTCAATTTTCTAAACAGTGGTTATACATTTTTCTCTACAAAAAAGTTATTAATGAATTAAGTATTTTGCATATTTAATGAGCATTGCTACCTCATGAATATATGAATATTCATGAAAAAAGAATATTCTAAAAAAAAAAAAAAAAAAAAAAGATTTTTTTTTTTTTTTTTTTTTTTTTTTTTAATAGAAAGTTGGGGGTGCGTTTTATACACGAGTGCGTCTTATACACGGAGTTTTACGGTAGATTTGGTCCAAGTATGCCAAATTAAATCATTTTAAAGGTAAAAATTAAGCCTGAGTCATGTCGGATATATTCGGAACCGGGTCCCGATAAACTGTAACCGGTCGGGAACCGGTATCCCGATAAATTTTTGCCATCGAAACTCGGACTGGTAAAATCACGCAATCGTGCAAGCATCGGCAAAAATGCACTGTTTGGGGCTTTATATTGCTCTTTTTATATGCAAATAACATTACAAATATTGACGCTTTTATGGATTTACATGTACATATCAATCTTTACGGGAAAATAGTTACAGACTATCCAGAATTAACTCACGTTTCACAAGAAAAGTATTTTTTCTGAAGTAAATTGGACCTAGAAATCGATCGTTCAGCATCGCGCCAAGCTGAAACAAGCCGCTAAAATCGAAAGTTGAAGTTAGCAGCAAGTTTTCGGGTCCCGATATCGCGAGAAGATCGCGAGTGCATGCTATATGATATGCTAGCTAACTTCAGTTCCCGGCGCAGCACGCACGCTAACTTCAGTCGGCTAGCTAGCATCGCAGTGCACCGCTGCGATCGAAATTTCCCGATAATTTGCACAGTTTTTTTCATTGTTTTGGGGCTTATTTTTTGTTCTGTTCAGCTTTCAAACGCCATAGAATCATGTAAGTAGAATATCAAAACATTTTTAAATGGTATAAATTACCCAAATACGTACTTTGAGCCACTTATTGAATGCACTGGCTCATCACTCCATACATACACTCCCCGGGAGTGTCGGCCTAACTTTGTGTGAACATCCGTAGGCAATAGCGTTCAAATGACTAGCAATTTTGCGCTTCCTGTTCAATTTCTGACTGTCAAACGAAGTAACGAACCAAGAATTTCTCGAAAATAACCACTCTTTAAAGTAAACGATATCGATTGCCCCGTTTTTATTTGAATTTCGCTACATTAAGTGATAATCTTAATTTCTTTTTTAACATTTTTATATTATTTTTTTTTATTCGGGGCACCGTTTCCGTAAAAACTAAACTGGGTCCCGATTGAAACGGTCGGTAACCGGTGTGATCGACCGAACCGACTCAGCCTTAGTAAAAAAAAAGGTAATATTTAACTTCTATTTTAATCTCATGTGAAAATCAGCACAAACCAGTTTTCCTGATTAATTAGTCGTGTTGTGGTGTAAGGTCACATATTACAGAGATGTAACCCTGATACATTTTGTTTACCATTCATACAATACATGTATATCATTATGTAAGGTGTTTATAGATGTGCAATAAAAATTAAAAACTAAGTGTACAATTCCAAGTAACATGCTTTTAATTTGCAATATACTTACCCCACAGTAACTGAGAAGTCGTACTTGACCATCAGGACTGCTGTTGTGATGATGCTGACCAGGGAGAGGATGACCAGTGATAGAAGTCCAAAAATGGGCACTCTAAATAAATCAAATGTGAGAGCAGTTATAGTCATGGGTTGTTAAATCACTTAACTAGACTTTCAAGTTTCAAGTTTCAGTTTCAAGTTTATTTCCACAATTCGAATAAAAAACAATGTAAAATACAAAATACAAATAGTTGAATATGTACAATGATCAAAAAACATGTATACACACAAGTAAAAAGGAAAGAGGAAGCACGTAACAATATTCAAAATGTGGGGGGGAATAACAAAGGCCTTGTGGCCTGTCAAAGGTTTTTCCCAGGAATCATCATCATCATCAAGTGCCGTCCCTTAGAAAGGGGTTGGCGGCTATGCACCTTCATCTGCTTCTGTCACAAACAATTGTTCGAACATCACCATAACTAAGTCCAGTCCATTTCTTGACATCATCAAACCAAGTGGTTCGCTGTCTACCTCTTTCACGTTTACCTTCTACCATTCCTTCAAGTAACGTTTTCTGCAGTCCTCCTCCTCTCATCACATGACCAACATACACAAGTTTCCTCTTCTGAACTGTCTTCATCAGATCTCTTTCTTTGCTTGCTCTATTCAGTACTTCTTTATTACTAATTTTCACCACCCAGCTGATTCTTAGCATTCTCCGGAAGCACCACATTTCAAATGATTCTAACTTTCGTTCTGTTTCTTTGCATAGAGTCCATGTTTCAACTCCTCCAGATGTAGCATTTCCAGATTCTGCATCTCAGCTCAAAGTTCAGCTTCCTACAACATAATACATGTATCTTGTCCATTTTCATGAAGGCTGATCTTGCAATCTCTATCCTCTGTTTTATTGCGCTGTCACACTTCCCATCCTCTGTGACTGTCTGCCCAAGGTAGACAAACTTGTTGACTTGTTCTATTAATGTGTCATTAATTTGAATACTAACATTAGTAACTTCTTTTTTCTGCGATGCCACCATAGTCTTAGTCTTGGAGACATTAATTGCCATACCAAATCGTTCGCCTTCATCATTCACCTTTTCTACAAGTCTCTGTAGCTCCTCCTCCGATTCCGCTAATAGCACCGAATCGTCAGCATACCTCAGGTTGTTAATGTTTTCACCTCCAATCGTGACACCTTTTTCATTATTCAGCACTCTAAAAATCATCTCTGAATAGATGTTAAACAATAAAGGAGAGATTATACAACCCTGTCGCACACCTTTCTGTATTTCGACCTCTGGCGATAACTCTTCCCTGCCTCGTATCACTGCCTTCTGACTCCAGTACAGACTTGCAACCAGACGTACATCCAGGAATAATAGATTTCAAATAAATATGCTCCGGTGTATATCAGGTAATTTAAGTTACATTACGAAATGACACGTACAAACAATACAGGGCTATACTACTACAATACAAACAACAGACGAGGCAAATTATAAACTACATAATTGAGATAAATGCTTTACATATTATCTTAATTGACTGACTATTAAAAAAATATAGTTCCTATTTGATTTCTGTTGACAGTATTGAATGAACTTTGAAACATACCGACATGTAAGTAAGATAGTTCTAGCATCAATTCACTTATACATACAATATTACATATATTCACTCATATAATTGTAAGTTTCTAATTGATTACAAAATACCTGTAAACTGGTCACTGTAGTATACACAGGTTTGACTGTACATCAAAATTGACAAATCAGAGCCAATAAATCTCATCACCTCGATGATTAGGTTAGGCCTGGGGGGGGGGGGGGGGGGAGAGCCCCTGTAAATGTGTAGAGTTCAATACAAAAACAAATATTAGAGTGCTTTTTTCATAAAGTCCAGTTCCAAAGTAGCCCCTCATAAATAATTGATTTTGAATTTATGTGTTTCAGGCCGTGAATGGGTTAGTATCATAACTATAGGAGAGATTTAAAATAAAAGAAGAAATAGCATGATCATCTCACCTGTATAGCAGTATGAGGATGAAGGGACTGATGAGGAAGAACTGCATATCATTAGCCAGATACCACACCCAGCCGATACACTGCAGGATCAAAATGGAAATTGTGTTAAATATAAATCAAGAATTTTACTTGTAGTTATTAATAGCCCTATGAAGAGAGATGAATTGAGATTCATTATGGGGCATAAGCTTTTAAATCTAGCAGAATCTATGTCGGAGGCAAAATGACACTTAACTATTCAATTTCACTAATTAGTGTAATTTTGCCTCCAACAAAAATTATACCAGGATCAAAAGACCTACATGTATGCCCCATATTTACTCTAATAAATATCTTCATAAAAGATTAGGCATGATTGAAATCATCTACAGTCCAATCATAAATTTTGAAAAATCAAGGTTTATCGCAGAAATTGCAGACATATTTTGATACATAGACTGAAAAATTAGCATAAAACAAATACAAAATCCATTTTTTTGGTTTTATTCTAGTAATAAATTGAAAATATAGGTTTCATGACGATATATCAGAACTGTCCTGAATACTGTAAAATGTTGCATTTATGTTAGGTCACATGTTAATGAAAATAGTTCTTAAATCAACATGGTAAAAAGAGGATGTAAATAGTCCATGGTTGGGTCAAATATTATGGTAATGAAAATATGGTAAAAGTTGTTAATGGTGAGAATGTTACTTCATGGTTGGGTCAAATTCTAATAAAAAATGTTCTTACGATTCCATAGAAAAAGTAGTTAATGTAGAGGATGCTAGTCCGTGGTTGGGTCAAATATTTGACAATATATGAAAATATTTCTTACATCACCATGATAAAGGTTGTTAATTGTTACTTCATAGTTGGGTCAAATTCTGATAACAATATTTCTTACATTCCCATGATAAAAGTTAGTAATATAAAGGATGTTAATATGGGTCAAATACTAATTGAAATACTCCTTACATCACCATGGAGAAAGTTGTTAATGTAGAGGATGTTAGTCCACCAGTAATGTTCACATTCCCAGTCAGATGCCAAGAGTTGCCATACTGGGCCGCTACCAAAGTGTGGCTTGATGAATATCCATAACAACATGGACATGCCCAGAGCTGGGGTTAACCTGTAATAAGAACAGTAGTCCCATACATACAAATATTTGTTAGTTTATTAAAAGTTGTTGATATAGGAATTAGTACACATGTCCAGTAGTCTACACAATGTGGCTTGATGATTAATAAAGACATGCTAAGGGCTCGTGTTCACCTGCAATAAAAACAGTAAAAACAGCAGTCCCATACATAAGAAATATTGTTTCTTCATTGATAAAAATAAGTAAGCCCACCAGAACTAATAACATTCCACTTTTTATCGGTCTCGACCATCTAAACCAGCAGTCTCGGGCAACGTTTGGTCTTGTTAATGAACCCCCCCCCCCCCCCCCCTCCCCGCTTATTTAACATTGATCAGCGGTCTTGGCCTCAATTTTGTTTTGCCGACGGACACCCCCCCCCCCCCCCCTCCCGCTTACACAACTCAACCAGTGGTCTCGGCCTTGGCCACGTTTTGGTCTCGGTCCTGTTTATGTAAATTACACCCCCCCCCCCCCCCCCCTTAAAAAATCCTGGCTATGGGCCTGCTTACCTCCAGTAGCGATGAAAGAAGAACCAATGCCATGGGATGGATCCACCTGTCTTCACCATCCTACCAAGTGTCATGTATGTTACCAGCAAGCCACTGGTCAATTGAGGCAATAAAACAAAAAGATTATTATGATAATGATTACAAAGTGATGATGATGACAACATTGACAAGAACATCAGCAATACAAATATTTCTACAAATATGAATTATGATGATGATGATGATACAATATGTGACCGGCTGTAGCAAAACCCTGCACTTGTCGGTAAAAATCAAAATGTAGATTTTGATACCATTAGAAAGGCATCATCAAAAGCTTACATTTGATGCTTTGTTCTAACAAATTGGTCAATAATTGGCAAAGATATGAGTGTTTAAATTTTACAATCATAAGTCTTTTACAAATATTATGTAAACTTAACCCTAAAAGGGCCGGGCTATTTGAGGTCTTCAGCAGGCCGGGGGGGGGGGGCCATTATGGCCCCCCCCCCTAAGATCTCGGCAAGATAATACTCCGACAAGTGCAGGGTTTTGCTATGGCGGGTCACATATAATAATTACAATAATATTAATATTACAATAAGTGTAAGGTAAATTTCTAATTCCAGGCTGTTTTGCCTTTCTAATATTAATATTATAAACAATAATAAATATATAAGAATAATAATATTTCTCTAATAATGATATTTACTTCATCAATATGCATTTCTTAAAGTATGAGGTATACACACACAATAGAAATATATCCAAAGACAGATGATACATGTTTACACCATTTACAACACTCCCTTACCTAAGGAAGAAGAAAGAATCCACAGAAAAGAATGCGTTGGAAACGGCTTGAAAACCAAATGACGTGATCACACTGAAACCATATGCCATGTTCCCTGCAAATCATTGTAAAAAAGAAAACTTCAATTTTGACTAAACTTGAAAAATGGTATTAAAATAAAACAACATATATCCAAGTCTCATTATCAATGTCTGAAAATCCACAGGATAGCCTCATTTAAAACACACCCAGATGTGTTCATATATAATGGAAGTAACCAGATATATGACATATTAATCAACCGATGCCATGATTTTTCTTCATCAGACTTTACATGTTTTATACTTTCTAAAAGGCTGGAATTGAATTGAATTAAACAAAATCGAAAAGGTTTTATTCATAGTCCACATGATGCAGATACATCTGAAACTGTTTATTGTACATTAAAAACGATTTTTGACATTTAAACTACACATATACAACTATCGCTAAAGATTCAGAAATTGGAAATATTTTGTGTAGTTACCGTGCATGAGCATATCTGGAAAATTATACATACAAAGCGCTTCATCTTATGTACAAGAAATATCCACATATAATTTACATTACTTTCGATCCTGTTTTTTGTTAAAAATGTGGAAAATAAAAAATAGATCAAAATTAAATGTTGAATTTCAAAAGAAATAATAAAAGCTATTTTACCAAGTACACCAGTCTGAAGTGATACGGTGAGCATATGACCCAGAATGACCCAGCTCATGCTGATGACACGGATACCGTTCAAACAACCAATGCTGCTGTCAGTCGTCTTGGTGCTCATCAACTTGGCGATGTTACGGTTGACGGCAAAGCAGAGAAGGAACTCCTGCCATGCTCTGGTGCATGCTGGGAGAAAAGAGGAACATGACAATACAATACAATCTAGTTATTCATATATAAAGTATGCCAGGCAAGTGGGGAGTGGGCTGGTAATCAAAGGACCTTTCCAATTCCAATTTAAATTTATAATTTATTGGTTTCTCATCGGTTCTGTGGTTAAACCTTTTAAATTTCAATTCCAATTCCAATTCTGATTCTAATTCCAATTCTAATTCCAATTCCAATTTTGATTCCCATTCTGATTCTAATTTCCAACCTGATAGTTTCTCCTCCTCCTCCTCTGGGGTATCCTGGGGAATGAGCCCCATCCTGCTGAAACATCTCCTACTCCCCCAATCCAAATCTAATTCCAATTACAACTTCAATTCCAATTCCAATTCCAATTTTGATTCCAATTCTGATTCTAATTTCCACCCCGATAGTTTCTCCTCCTCCTCTGGGGTATCCTGTGGAATGAGCCCCATCCTGCTCAAACATCTCCTACTCCCCCAATCCAAATCTAATTCCAACTTCAATTCCAATTCCAATTTCAAATCCAATTTCATTCCCAATGTCTAACCTGTTGGTCTCTCCTCCTCCTCTTGAGGTTCCTCCTGATGAATGAGCCCCCCTCCTGCTTCTCTCGCTCCCCCTCCATAGAAGTACACCTGCCGATTTATACCCTGTTGATCTGAGCGGGGAGGGGGCTGGTAGTCAATGGAGCGAAGAGTTAAATCTAGAAATGCCCCAGCAAGCATGAGCATGCCTATACAACCTATGATAGCTCTGAAAAACAAAAACAAAAACAAAGAGAAATATCAACATATTATATTAGCCTGTTCCCTTCGGGATTACATAATCCCTATAGACTTTGTACATATCCACAAGGTTTCAGTATCCAACAAGTCAATTATCAATTACAAGTTGTTATATAGGGTCTAAATGTAAAAAAACTGCTGAAAACTGCTTGTACACTATAAAGGCAAGTGTAATAAAATGTAAATCAATGGAGCCGCGAGCTATCGAATCTGGCAGATTCTTCTTCAGGCGAACGAATGACAACTGACTATATACTCAACATAGAATAATGTAGGGTTTGGTAGTCAACGGATCAAAGTCTTGAATCTAGAAATGTGCCAATTCGCCTTTACAACCAATGATAGCTCTGGAGAAATGAAGAGATAAAGAAACACTGACACAAACTGATACTAAATCACCAGTTATGAGTTGTTCTGAATAATCAGGGGGCTGGTAGCTAATGGAATGAAGAGGCGAGTCTAGAAAGGTACTAGCAAGAACATTAGCAAAAGTGTCCTAAAACATGAACACTTAAACAATTAGGCTGGAATTCTCATGGAGACCCTTTTTTAGCACAGTGCTAAATCGCGTCGTTTCGCGTTGTTTTATGTCAGAAGTAGGTTACATTTAACCCACTGTTTTATGGAAAGCCGGGTAGTTACTCCTTTGCCACCATAGTCTCCATTGGCGCTTATCCTATTTTTTTCCCCATTCAATTAGCGCTTTCTACACTCGATTTTGACAGTGGAAGTTTGGAGGTTTCCATGCAAGAGGAGTCCATGTTATTTATATGAAAAGTCAAATAAATCTGGCAAAATCAACGATTATTGTCAAGTTTCTACACACTTTTTTCATACTTTCTTCCAGCCAGTTATGCGTAAAAATACGCGTCAGTGCGCATTGTTTGCAGTGTGGCGCTCCATAAAAATTTAACCCGGGCTAAATTTAACCTTTTGATGAGAATTCCACTCTTAAACACTAAGAAGCATAAATAAAGATACAATGGAACAATGTGGGAAAAGGGGATTTATTATAACGTTAAATTAACCCATGTAAACCATTTGATTTGGCAATAACATGCATGCTCCATGGAGAATTTGTCAGGACCCATTGTGAACGGATATAAAAATACCATGGGCAAACATTGCATTTCCAAGCCAGTGCAGATATTGCAAACTTGTACTGCAGACCCATTGAATGGCTGTTCAGGGTAATTGACTTTCAAGATCTGATCAAATATTTCTGGAAGCAAAAATCTCTATAATTTTGAGTGCAATAGATAGCCCAAACTAAACCTCTATTAGTATGTTTATCAAAACTATGAATATGAAACTATAAGAAAGATTTCAGGCAATAGTCTCGTTTAGATGTAAGTGTACCATATTTAGCCTTCGCTCCATTGGCAGCATATTATGGCTAGTATGCTCCCCAGGGAGTTGAGAAAGTAAGCAATATCATTGAGTGGGTTTGAACTGTACCTGATGGGTAAAACTAATTTACACTAAGAAACCCTGTATTAAGCGCCTTATAAATGCAAGCTATTATTATTATTATATTTTACTCACACTGTGACCACAAAGCCCAAGTTGTAAGGCACTGTGGGTGTCTGAGCACACAGAACTGAGGAAGCATTCACGGCCGATGTGTTGAAAGGCATCTGGATCACATCTGGACAAACAAATCACAAACATGGTGCAAAGAATGAGAAAGATTATTTTAGTTTTATGAACACAAAATGATTCAGAAATCGATTATGGGAACCTTATTCACCATACAACTAAAAAATACAGTATATGTACATGAAAAACAAATTAAAAATGTGATGCATAGAATAAGTCAATATTATATTGGGCCAAGTCAAATTTCAAAATTCATGATTTGACTTGCCCGCACGGGCCAGTACAAACAAAAAGTGTGGAGGATTTTGTTTGCAGGTCTACCCACTTGAACATACCCAAGAGATCCTCCAGCAGGAAAAGGATGTCATTATCAGAGCAAACATCTGGAACACACAGCCCCCAGTTGATTGTCATCCCCTGAAAATATACACAATGTCGTAATTAAGATTTAGCAAACATTTATGCCACAAAAGTATCAAACAAAAAAGCAGTTATTTTACATACATGTACATGTATGTATGTATATTATTTTGATAATTAGATGCAAACCACAACATTAAACATTTGTTACTTGTATTCCTTTTTATATTATTTGTGTGTTTCTACTTGCCTCACTATTATCATACTTACTGCAAACACATAAGATTCTGCTTCCCCCAGAGACAGATATGACATGCAGTACTTGAAGTCTGTGATGTTGGTGCACTCATCATAATGGCCGACCCAAGCGAGGTTTCCTGCTAGGAATCCAGACTGGGGCTTTCCTATGGCATCGAGCACTAGGGTGATATACATATAGGACAGAAAACAAGATCAACATGTGTACCCAACAAGAGCTAAATAGATTCTGTGTTTCTATGTGTGGTGAATGAGAGAAATTAAATGCTATGGTTTAGGGTTATTGCTAACTTTCAACTTTCTGCAAAAAATATAAATTTAGAAGGAGAAAAAAAAAATCAATATTGTACTTTTAGCACCTTGTATACTTGAATAAATGCTTAACTACAGAAATACTAATGAAATGGACATATACACATGTGTGATTTTCAAAAAAATTATCAAGTAAGATTTATTTGGCAAAATTAAATACCCAAACAATACAATGCCACTATGTAAAGGACATTGTATCACTAATAGCAGGGCCCCGTAGCTTAAACATACACGATTAATCATTTGATCAATTGATTGTACGATCAATTGATCAATCATACGATTAATCATTGCTACAGGGCCCTGCTGCAGCAAACTCTTTTATATTTCTACTGCATGTAAAGTAAAGTAAAGTATTTCTGACTTCCTATGAAGCAGTTTTCATTCAAATGAAATACAGACCACTTTATTCTTTGGCATGTCTTTAAGACTTTATACAAAGACATGTTTGACAATTGACAGTACCTGCAATATTTGCAAGTCCTTCAGCAAATGCTACTGCACACTCCGCTGAAGGGGTTCCAGTGGTATGAGGCTTGAGAGGGGGACGCTTGGCTGAAGCAAACTCCTGCAACATCTCAGAGTCAGGGGTATTGAACCCACAAGCAACTTGGCTGCACAAGGCTGCGACTAAGAGGATGACCAAAGTTGGAGCAGCCATTTCATCATATTTCATGATCACCTGTACTAAATAAATACAGTGAGGACGGATAAAACAATAATTATGCAACAAAACTGAACTGAACTTTTAAATGTCATTTGCCATGTATTGTGGTTTGATTTCCGTAACTACACAATAGTTTTAATTAACATAATGCACTTGTTAAGCTTCAAACGAATGTATTTTACAATATGCAAACAACAAAAAACAAATATTGTAGTAAAGCATTGTTACGTAACGCGCGCTAAATGCGTTATGCGCCGTTTACATTATAGCGTTCGCGCTCTAAAATATTGTTTGCGCTAATTGAAAACAAATGTATTATTTCATACATTTTTTGATGATTCAAAGGAAGTGACACGAGAGAATGTTTATCTCAGCGATTGATATTCATCAGTATCCTGCACATAGCCAGCGAGCAGTACCTTTCGCGAACGATAATGTATGCATGACATCATTGATCGCGTGCGCACGCATCTCATTACGAGACTTGGCTGGCTTCTGGGTCGATTATGCATGCCATGAAAATGTGGTATCGGAGCGGTATCGGTCTGGACATAGCACAGGGTTTACCCTTTTCGGTGCATTCTCTTCCCACAATTCATTTCAATGCTTACGTCATTGGCTTTCTGAACGCCCATTCTACACGTTGATACCAAATTCGATACGCGACTCTTTGGACAAAATCTTGTGAAAGAAGGTCTTTTTCACCTGCTTTTTTTCGCCAAAATGGATTTTGAGCTATTCGGAATGCCGTTTATAAGGTAAGTTTTCGATATTTCGAAAATTTTGTATGTGAATGATGATAATTTATCTGAATTCTACATACTTTTATCGATCGTTTCATACCTCTTTTCTTGTGTGCGAGTGTTGATAAAGTTGTTGACATGGACATTATGCATGGTTTTGCAGTCCCGATATACAGTAGCTATCGTCGTACTTTTTTGTGCATGCACAGTGGAGCGCTCTGGCACGTGTGCGTGGGGCTGGCCTCATAAATATTCATATGATTTTCATGCGCAAGCGCACTTCGGCTGTACTGGCGCTCGGCGAAGTCATATAATGGGAATACACAATGAATGGGACAGCGGGCTATGTGTCCTGACACGTAATATATTTGATCAGTTAATTTGTTGGAACACATACTGTCTATAGTCTATAGAATGATAGAGACTACACTATTCATTAGATGTGCTCTATTAAATGGGTAGCTAGACAGGGGAGATGACCCTCTGTAGCTGTGGTGCGGACCGGTGAGTTATTAATTGGTCAGATGTCGATGTTACGTCTTACGAATACGATGTAATTAATTGAGTGCAGAATATAAATTGTGACTTGTTGATCTGTTGTGTCCTTTACTCATATAGTATAAGTTGTATGTTGTGCATATACTGTATATTATCAATTTGAAGACGCTGTAAATGATTCTAGTTTAAGATATTTATTGATTCAACGATTAGTTCGACTTCGATGTTATAATATATTAATATTTGTTTCTCTTTTCACAGAGGCTGTTTATTGATGATGTAATAAAGCTGCGCGAGGCCCATTCGCCGGAACTTCTATTGTCCCGACTGGTTAGCTGTCCATAATATCCCGAATCGCTTCAATATCAAATATATCACATAAATAATAATAAACGTTCGGCTCTGAACCGTCTCCGACGTGACGGAATTCGGCAACGGTAGCGAGTCTCCGCGTAGCGGAAATCGGATACTCCAGAACCGGACGTTCAAACAATTTTAACAAACTATGGAAATCAGTATTTTATTGGAGTTTAAAACTTTAAACTTACCTGTGTGAGAAGGTCACTGTTGGTGACCACACGACTCTCGGATGAGGGTGATATTATCCAGTTTTCCCAGGCCCCAGCTCCCTCTTCTCTTCTCCGCTCCGCGGGTCAGCTGTTGTGATGAAAATTTGGGACGGTCCCGAAGCCAAGTATCATATCATGTGACTGAGGAAAGTTGTTGTTGTTGTTGTTGTTTGCGACACGTGTGAATTTCACTTCCAACAACCTTAACCGGCTCTCAAGATCATGCATTCTAGCAATTAGACCGGCAGCTCAGAGGGGGCTCAGAGGTCTTTTGTGCATCGAAAAGCGTACTGATTGTTGAACATATGAATATTTAGAGGAGAATGTAACAAAACCAAAAATATGAGTCTCCTGGGCTGTACCCGGTGGTAAATGTGTCCTTTGCGCCTCCAAAGTTTGGCCCCTGGGGTTTGTGCGATGCTTCTATTTTGTTGTGAAGTACCGTGTTTTACATCGCTACCTTCGGGACAAGCGAGACAATTACAAAAGGATCAGTGGTCCGTATCAGGCCTTCATCAGAAAATTTTACGTTGGCCGTTTTAAAAGACGAAATACACGTCGATGAATTGGGGATTATACCCGAAACTTCTTGCAACTTAACAAATATGTCTTACAGATTATAGAATACATATTAATAGCACGTTATAATATGCCAAAGGTCATATAAATACATTTGAATGAACCCCATCACCAAATCAAAATCAGACATGGCTTCCACTTACGAATGAATTTCACACATTAAAACAACACCCTTGTATAAGGATGAAAACTAAAGTAAATAGCCGAATGCAGAGGAACCAATATATGAGCGCATGGCATAGCGTCGGAGGGGGGGGGGGGGGGGGGGGGGGGTGACAAATGTGGTGACAATAGAGAATGTATCAATAGAGCAGTCTGTGCAGTCATGTTCAGAGTGGCAGATGGTTTTCATGGGATTTCTTTTGTTCTCTTTCATGAAAACAATTTACAACCATCACATCAAGGAATTACTAATCGATGTAACAAGAATAACTATCCATGCCAGTAACCATTCAGTCCTTTCAATTCGATGAATACACGTCTTTCTCACTTGACCGTAGTATTGCACATGCGCAAACGTAACTGTGAACTGGTAGTATTTGCCTCTACATGCAGATTGGATGCCAATACACACATGATTGCCCTTTGTCTGACTTTGTGTAGCGATTTGTTTTCACTCTATGTACATGAAGTAGGGAAATGTGGAAGCTCTGCTTTTTAAAACGTAACTTTTGCGAGTCGATTTTCTATATTTAGAGGCATCTGCAGGGTAATGTAACGGATGACATTTGTATCCAATATGTATTCTGTAATCTGTAATACATATTTGTTAAGTTGCAAGAGGTTTCGGGTATAATCCCCAATTCATCGACGTGTATTTCGTCTTTTAAAACGGCCAACGTAAAATTTTCTGATGAAGGCCTGATACGGACCACTGATCCTTTTGTAATTGTCTCGCTTGTCCCGAAGGTAGCGATGTAAAACACGGTACTTCACAACAAAATAGAAGCATCGCACAAACCCCAGGGGCCAAACTTTGGAGGCGCAAAGGACACATTTACCACCGGGTACAGCCCAGGATACTCATATTTTTGGTTTTGTTTCATTCTCCTCTAAATATTCATATGTTCAACAATCAGTACGCTTTTCGATGCACAAAAGACCTCTGAGCTGCCGGTCTAAATCTATAATTCCCACTTGTAGGCTACATGTTTCTATCTGTCACCAAGTACGACAATACTCTAGAAGAGGGATGTACTCACTGGAAGAAGAAGACTCTACCTCCTCTATCTATATACATCAATATGAATGATGACATAGCATGTTTGGATTAATTGGTGAGGGGGCCGGGGGGGGGGGGGGAGGGGGAAATGCCCCATGCCCCCCCCCCCCCCCCCCCCCCCCCACTCAGGCGGTCAACGATACACATATGCTTGTTCCAGATTCTTAGAGATTGGATTTTGACTCCCTATCAAGGGCTTTTGGAAGGGAAGCCATCAATATTACCCCCCTATCACGGGTTTTCGGAAGGGAAGCCAGCCAAATTACCCCCCTATCACAGGTTTTTGGAAGGGAAGCTAGCAAAATTACCCCCTAAATGAAGGAAGTGTGCCTAGGGTTAGGGGAAAGATTTGAAAACTACCCCTAATTAAAAATATTTCGGGGAAAAAATGCAAAAAGACCCCCTATTTCAACGATTTTTCTGGATTTTTTTCGGGAACGCGCATGCAGTACCACCCGAGTGGGGGGGGGGGGGGGGGGGGGGGGCGGGGCCCCATGACACTAAATTGGTTGGTTTTAATTCCATTTGAAAGTTCATTGAATTAAAACATGTGAAGTAAGAATCATTCCCTTTCAAATGCTCTCATAGTTGTAAAATTTGATTTCACAATATTGTATTTATATATCGTCTAGCCAGACTATATATCTTGATACATAATACAAAATACATAAAATGCTTATACACTTCTTTCAAAAAAATTCAAAAGAGGTTTTTAAATAGTTGTCGATATCTCTATTATTTTAACAAACCATCTCATATTTCATTTTTAACAAACCATCTCATATTTCAGACTATCATATCTCATTATTTTAACAAACCATCACATGCACAATTTTATATGAAAAATGGTTGAAACCAATTATTTTCTTATAGAGCGCCCTCTTCAGTTGTAACAGATATTTGTTTAATGATAACCGGGTTTTTACTTAGTCTTTTGTAATTTTCTATACCTTTCGAGCATGGTGAAGTTATAACTATTAGTTTGTACTGTAATGGTGCAGGTTTTTATTCAGTTTGACCAAAACTCAACTATCCCTTTAAAGCCCAATACCAGTTTTGGGAAAGTAGCCGAAAACATCTATATTGATCAATATTGTTGAATAAG